>KB698570.1:0-104798 GCA_000349165.1 Anopheles christyi
AACTGGCAGAATTCCTCAGCCGCCGACGGTCGGCGGCTATTTGTCAGTAAACATTGGCAGTATTTCATAATGGTCAATTGAGAGGGGGGGGGGGGAGGGTAGTAAGCAACAACGAGGGGCTCCTGGCTGTTGGAAACTTTTCTCACACAGAGGCTGACAAATTGAATGTGAAAGGCACGGTTTCGGTTGTGCTGGTTCGTTGACTCGCACATTATGCCCTAGGATAAGCGCCTGGCAACCTGTGTGCGTGTATGTGTGAGTCAGTATTTTGAGCGAATGTTCGTCCAATATCTGTCAATAATGTCACATTCTGTAAGTGAAGTGGTGTGGCTGCTACTGCTCCATCTACTACTATTGCGTATGCGATCATCATCATCTTAAGGAGGGAGAGCAAATGTATCCATTTCTAAGAAATCACAGTGCAAAACCCCACCCCTCCCCATCCGACGAAGTTCACCTTGTTCCGTCGAGAGTGTGTGAGTGTGTGTTCAACAGTAAAAGCTTTTCCGACCCGAAACCCGTCACGAGCAGGCAAGCAAGGATATGCAGCGGGAGATGAGGTGAGGTATTTGTATGTGTGGGGGGGGGGAAAGCGCTGACGAGTGATACGGAGAACAAATGGGTCCAGATTTTTCGACTTCCCGGCAAGTCGAAAAGGCAAACGAATTCCGGGACGCGTTGACACACATGCTTAAGCAATGTTTGGGCCGCTCCTCTAAGACGTTTCTGCAGGCACAGCGAAAAGTGTCTTAGGGTGCGCCGACTGGAATTACCATGGTCAGCAGCGGACACAAGCTTGTTGCCGTCATTTGCACTTAGTCAGCGAGATGAATTGGAAACAGGGCTCCCCTCCTTTCGCTCACCTTTACCTTTCCACGACGATTTTTGTTCGTTTCTCGGCTTCTATTCCACGGACGGTTGTTGGAGTACCTTGAAACACTACTTCTTCAATCGACCCCTCCACCGTGTCTGACAGCGATGTATGACGGGCGTCGAGCACGATGATCGGTTGACGAGACACTTCACACACTGGCACACATTGTCTAGAAGTTCCGAAGACACCGAGAAAGCGTTTAAGTTCACATGTGAAGTGGAGTGGAGGAAGCTCTCAAATTTTAGCAGCTCACGTCCTTTTTTTTGCGGTTGGCCACTTGGACACTTTCACACACCTCTACCATCCGGTTGGTAGTATGTCAACACACCTGCTTCGCACACACGTTTGAGCCATTATATGAAGTTTGAATTTTTAATTTCCGCTTCGCCACGCATCCTTTTGGGTTTTATAGAGAAAGGGCGTAAAATCCGCTGTTTTTTTTTCAAACTCCTAACTAGCATTACGAGGGAATCACGTTTTTCGGTAAATCGTTTCAAATCGTTTTCTCCTTCCGGTTACCCTATTTTTCGATAAAAAAACGCATCCTTTTAGCGTCTTTACTTTTACAACGCGACACAAACGCGCGTTGCGTGCGTTACACAACCGTTAGCAGCGATCCTTTACGACGCGTCAGCCAGGGAAGTAGTGTGTGATCCTTGCGCGCGAAAGCGTGACTGTGAACTGACTGAATTTTGCCCAACGTCAGCGAATATCTAGCACCGGCAGGAACCACCGACTGAGTGAAGCATTTGCAGACACTCTTGCTGCTTTGCCCTGTGTCACCCACCATTTCCTAGCCTCGTTTTGAAAAACGGGGGAGAAGTTGAGTTTTCCGCTTTTCCAAAAGCCGAGCCGAGATCGGATTCGAGGACGTGCAAGCGAGACCACCGAGCGAGAGCAAAATGCTTCGCCAGCCCAACGGATATCCTTCGCCCACTGCCGTCGAGTCAAGTGAGAGTGAAGGATGCTGGCTCCATCTCATTCCTGCTCACAGACACTGAGCATGCCTTTGGTTCTCGCTCTCTCCCTTTTCTCTCTTTCTCTCATAAAATAGCACCGTGTGATAACACGCTATCAGTTGCCGGGGAGTGTGTCCTCGTTCTAGACACACTCGACCAAGAAGCTTGGAAGGACCTTCGCTGAAACACTTACCGGCCCCGAAGGTGCTGCAGCCGGATGTAGCCGGTCACTAACTTCGGAAACCACACATCATGCTCCCGATTTCCTTTAAACGTCGCAGCTTCCAGCGGTAGGTCTTGTGTATGCTGAAGGATTCTTGCTTTTCGAGTGCTTCTCGTCATTCGACACGACCGTGACCTACCGTTGTCCAGGAACACAATCAGTTCGATAACACGCAACAAGCAGCGGCCGGTTAAAGTTTTTTTTTCCACGCTCCCTTACCAATCTTTCCCTCGTTTCCTTAGGCCCTGGGCACTCGCTGTCATGTTGCGTTGTCGCAGGCGAGCGCACTTTTGTATTATCCACGCTCTTTTGGGATGTCAATTTGAATAAGCGAGCGGCATTGGATGAATAGATGGTCTTACGCTGACACCTCCCAAAGGGACCCCTAACCATCTCACTCCATCACTCCCATCCCCCCCCTTCCCCTTTGAACTCTTTAAGAATTTGACCTGTCATTCAGGAACCGCATTCACTCGCCGATCCAAGGAAAAGAACGAAACAAAGATCAATCGTTCATAGCAGAGTATCAATGATGAAAAGGCCATTTGACATTGGCATTGACTGAGCACAAATTTCATTACCTATTCTCGATGAGTCCTGCCATTGTTCCCAATAATATGTTTCGCTATGGGTCATCGTCCCGGGCAATCATGTCGATGTGAGGGATGGAAATAGTAGTGAACAGTAGTGCAAACAATTCGCAAAGCGAGTGGAAAGAATGTTTGACTTTGACACGGAAAGACGGAGATAACTTTGCCAAACTGTTTTCTTATCCTTTGGTTCGATGTGTTTCTTCACTGTCCTGTTATTCTAATGCGGAAATAAAATCGATTGAAAAGGTTATTCTTACTTCGATTGTGTGTAGCTCTGGACCGGCCGGCAACGATTCCCCCCCAACCTTTGTCTTGGATTCGCTAGAACAAACGAACCCAACAGCGCTGATACGGAAACCGGGAAGCTGCTGAGTAGAGTGGCAATACATTTAGGCAAGGTGAGATATGCTAACATCTTGCTTGCTTCTTGATTAGCATACTCGAAGGTAAACACTGGGTGGAAATCAAAGCAGAATCCGTGAACCGTGCGAGGCCGAAGGGAAAGTCAAAGCTGCAAGCGAAGCACATTTCTTTAACCCGGGGGTGGATGAAAACAAATGAGACTGTGGCGAACGTAATCGTAAGCAACATTGCCCGAGCGCATCCTAATAAGAAAAGCTGTGGGTGTTTTGAATCGAAACAAGACACAATCGGAGTGTAAAGAAGAAACGAACAAACAGTCCTTTGTCTCATTTTTGTGATGGATGAGACGGAAAGGAATACAGATGTATCTTCACAAATGATTTCGAAACAGATAAGGGAAAAGATTGTGTGAATATTTAGAGAGAAAAAATAAATTCGAAGTCGGTTGGATTAGGCTAAAACCACAAAAAGCGGTGTCAAAAAAGGGGTGGCAAAAAAGGGACGGCATTAATTCATTTAAACATTATTTCGCTGAAAGTGTACATCTGCTGTAAATACACAAAAAAACGGGAAAAAGGATAACAAGAAGAGTATCAAACGAAAAGCTAATTCTATAAAAAGAAAGAGAGAAAAACCAATGCAAAATAGCGAAGGTCAGAAAGATAAGAAAATGAAATCACGTATCATGAAGCGCTAGAATGGCAATACAAATGACGATAACGAGAGGAAAACGCAAAAATGTGTAAATGAAAGCAGAAAAGGCGAGCAGTGTACAGTGCGTTCGACGAGCTATGGATTGAAAGGAGATTAAAGTAAGCGAGCATGCATGGGGGAAGGAGTTTTTGCTTGGAAAAGAAAAATCCCACAAATGAATCGCAAACGACCGGCATTGGAAACAAATTTACTCCGAACAAATAAACTCTCACAACTTTCCCGCAGTGTTTTCCCCCCGTTATCCTTTCTATTTTGTTCTTGGGGTTGCTCTTATTGAACAAAAAAGTTAGTGTTCCCGAACGAGTAAAGTTAACGCTTTCCAATCGATCAAATTTTAGAAAACAACCCACTCTAACGTCCATCTCCTTGGCAAAGGGGAGCTTGCGGAAGCTCTTTACGCAAACGACAACGGCGGTACCTTCCCACTAACGGATGTAAACACCCGGACACTCACGCCTGGTCGTAAGATTCGGTTAGGAATTTCGTTCTCGTCCACTTTCGGTCTGGATTGGACATTT
Organism: Anopheles christyi; assembly: GCA_000349165.1. Classification (NCBI taxonomy): domain Eukaryota; kingdom Metazoa; phylum Arthropoda; class Insecta; order Diptera; family Culicidae; genus Anopheles; species Anopheles christyi. Next base: position 4,245 of record KB698570.1, read on the forward strand.
AGTCCAGTAAATCTAGAAAAGAAGTACGTAGTTGATGGCGAAAAGTGTGATAATTTAATTTTCGCTTCGCGTTAGCGCTCGAACGCGGTAAGAGCATCGGGTTTGTATGTGTGGTCTAAAGGGTTCTATGAAATTCATAGAATGTGCATTGCACAAGTGAACAGATAACGGTGAGGTAAGATAAGCAAAACTATACTCTAAACTAAATTCTGGTGGTGGTTTTTAATCATTTCGATTTTTAGAAATCATTTTCCTAGTGGTTTATTTCATTTTCATTCCTCCCACATGTCCGTTTATAATCACATTAAGTTGGATCATCTTGGCATGATTTGTGGTTTTGTGTTAATCAAACGAATGGCCTTGCCATCCCTGTTTCTAAAGCTTCGGTATCGGTATGTTTCTCCGGAGAGATATTCACTAAATAACTTCGGCTATCATGTGCCCTCATGTCGTTGCACACTTGGGATAAGTTAAAGGAAGCTTACATAACCTACCCGAAAGCTTAGTCCATTAGCAAGGCAAGGAAACCAATGACCAAGGAAATCTCCCGTGCACCAGGAAACTGATAGGAAATGGACGATTTCCTGGCCCCAGCTATAGCACACTGTTGCGCATCATTTCCATTCCCAATTCCCATGGGCGTTAAGTTGGCATGGGTGATGGTGATTGTGGACGACAGTAGCTATTCCGTTCCCACCCCCAAGCGGTACATTGACCGATTCCGACATGTCGTTTAAAGGCACGTATTGAAACTTTTTGCCCTTCGACATGTAGCCGAACGATGTCCGACTGAAGCAAATTTCTCGACGCAACGCACAAATCGAAACTTCAAGTTATCGAATCATGATGATTGGATGTGAAGACACTGACGATAAGAAGTTGCTCGTGAGCAAGGGAGTTTCGGAGAGGGAGACACTTCGATGCTAATGATATGGAGAACAAATTGGAAAAACCAAATGATTTCCCAACTTTTACGCCAGCAAAAGACAAACACTATTGATAATTAATTTGTTTCAAGAATTGAAGAAAACAATCATTACACCGACCAAGTAGACTGAGATGAAACAAAGACGAAGCATCGCCGCACCTTATCGCAAGAGTGGTGTTGCTCAAGGAAGTGAAAATTGTGACTTGAACTTTTCGCTTTCCTAGTATTAAGGTGCTGCTCTACTAGAGATGTGTTGATCTTTAAAGATCGGCTTCATCCCGATTTCGCTTGCTAATGTTACCGCTCTGCTTGCTCTGAGCGATTTTAATGAGCAAAGCCGCTAACAATTTGAGGAATGAGGTATTCTAGGAATCAATGAATTGTACAACATATTAATTCTAAAAGAAGACTTTCCAAAACTTCTTTCCGTGGGACTGAATTGGTAGTGGACTAGTGTGAGGATGGTTAAAAGGATTGCCTACGTAGAAACACAATTATATGGCAACCCAGGCTATCGGCTTGCTTGGATCTCAAGGAAACATTGAGAAAACGAAGGTTTTCTGAAAAATGATACATGATACAAAACCAGTTACTGTAAATGAAGAGCATCATTTCTTGGAGTATTATCTTAGGAGAAGGTTTGAGAATAATTTTAACATATTGTCATGAGCTAATTGAAATAAATTATAGAGAAGTGTTTTCATAGAAAATAAGGTGGGCTGGACCGCAATCGGAGCTTTGCATGCTTGTTTGGTTCGGAATAATTTTCTTGCACTCAATAGTTGCATGCAAACTGGCATACGGGCTCATCTCACAGTGGGTAAATATCGTCACATAACAGGAACATTTCAAGCTGCCAAGAATTTATCCAATAGTGTGTCTACCTCAATAATCTTCACGTAAAATGAAGCTTATCATAGTTTGTTTCCAAACATATTTGTTCATATTTGACGTTTATAGTACGGCCGATCCTTATTGGTTACTTACTATTCAATAGTGCTGTGTATTAAAAGCTCATAGCTTCGTGAATCATTCACTGAAATTTAACATAAAAGTGGGAATTTAAGTGCTAAAACATGACCCGACCCCAAACATCACACAAATGTAACAGTGTATCTCTTTAAAGAGCAAAACGTAACACGTTCCGATTCATTTTCCTTGATCTAGGGCGAGATAGGAAATATGCAATTTAAAAGCATAATTCCGAATGGGTAATACTGTCCATTAGCATTCGTTCATTTGAATTTCCTATCGACGCTTTTAGTCTTACTTACCACGATAGAACAATTGCTGAACTAGAGTGGTATCATTCCACAACGTAAACATACCGAAAGCCGTGCATGTAACGACGTCCTTGACCTTACCGATTGCGCCGCAAACAAACCAGGATTGAATAGATTTCATTTATTCATTTAGGACAATCCCATCCAATTTTCCAGTGGACTTGCACTTCAAACTGCTCTTCAATGCTGTCCGAAGGAAGGGTGGAAGACTGCAACTATCCTTAAGTCATCCTGTTTGCATTTTCACGTGCACGCTTGTCTGTCTACCTTTGTAAACAAGGAGGGGAGGAACAAAAAAAAACCACCCACACCATCCACCGTTGCAAATGAGTGTCGGTGCAGTTCCCAAGAGGGAGGAATGCACGTTGCATTTTTAATCGTTCCTCAATCCTCCCGAAGGAAAACCACCAACAGATCCCCTCCCATTTTTAGCCACTTGTGTGACATTGTTAATGTGCCGATGGACACAACAATCACCCGAGCCAGGATGAACGACGCCGATGAAGTCAATGTAGCAGTTGTATTAGTTTCCCAGGCACAGCGGGGACAGACCGTTCTTTCCCAGGAGGGTAAAAGACGGCGGACGGCATTTTTTTACCCTTCGCACTGAACTGTCAAGGGGGTTGTGGGTGGGCAAAGTGAGCCCCAACCGATTGGCGGGTGAAAGAGATGCAACGAAAACAATATAAATCACCGGTGGCCACGAAGAGCGAACCATAACCACTTAACGAACGACACGAACGCACGAATCAACGCAACAGCTGACGCGCTCAAGTAAACACAATACTGGCAACAACAGTCGCTTGTCAAATCCACCTGCGAGGTAAGTTTTTTCTCTTTTTGTGTATTTGCTTTTAAAAATAATCGGTGAGCCGCTTTGATGTGCGCGAAAGGAAATTGAAACTTGACGCTTTATCGGATGTATTGAGATATCGCAATGTACATCTTGATCGATGTTGCCAGGGACTTGAAAAAGATTGTCGAGGAAATTAGCACATGAGTTGAAGCTTGAGGTAGAAAGAGAAATCAATTCATAGCCTACGGTTCGATCTTTAGCATGATACAGATTTACCATGCGAGCTTTGTGTCTAGGCGCGACTTTTTGTTCTATGAAATTAGTCATTTATTAGAGCTTTCAAGGTATCTTTTAGTTGAGCACGATTTTACTACACAAATCTTGAAGAAGTGAAGCATAACGTGGGGCAGATATTTTAGTCACAGCGCCAAAAGCCGTCTCACCGTTATGCTCTTGTTACGTGCGAAAATACGTCAAACGTGACAATATCAACGATCAACAAACAAATTAGCAGTTCGTCAGAAGTGTTGGACGCGTTGGTGCGTGAGTGATGTCAAAGCTTTCAGAGTGTAATCGAACGGAAGTGGTCTACAAATATAATTCTCTTCCAAAACCCGAAATTCAAGGGGATGAGTTTGATAAAGAACCTGTTCAGTGAGTATAGATTCATGTAACCTGTAAAGTAAGCAATGCGAAGAATTCCACTCTGATATGAGATATCCCTTCCCGTGCCCGATTACAATACTTCTTCCTGTAAAAACATATACACACACAGAGACGATAAGAAACGTGGCAGTGTTTCTCAAATCGGTTCGGGCCGTTCCACTTGCCGGTACACTGTCGTACCACACTGTCAGCCATTCGGTCAATGATCGTCCCGTGGTCGCAGCCGAAGACGGCCACACGGGTGACAACTTCATTCGATCCGGGCGATAAACGTATTGTTCAGTTGGCTGTTCAATACACTACAAGCAATAGAGTGTGTGTGTGTGTGGGCGAGAGAGAGAGAGAGAGAGAGAGAGTAGGAGATCCATCATCTCAGGAGAAAAATCAGATCACACAGGCTGGAAAAGCGAGTCGTGCTGTGTCGCGGGTGGGTTTATCAGTGACAGTGTCCTACCAGACACGGCTCAGTTCTTCACTGGACGTCGCAGGGTTTGGTTCAACTCAATCGTTCTTGATCGTGCGTGCCCTTTCCCAGCGTATTACCACAGGTGGGCATCAAAGAAAATAAATCGTTCTCATTCCAAATTGGGAGTGGAAAAGTGATCAGTTTTTCCATTTACCCTAAGTAGTGCAGTGTGTGAAGGCGAAAGGCGGACGTTTGGTAGGCGCATACATAATGAAGTGGGCAATGCATTTTGCAAACGATTGAAGCTTGGCATAAAAGTGACCATTCCTACAAAGAGGGGCCGCTTCATCAAACTCAGAACCTCGTGCGTGTTTGAATGTGAAACATTTCTGTGCCTGGGTATGTGTAATGGTGAATTGCAACGGATTGACTTCCGAACGGGGTGAAAGTGTCGATGTGCGTGCGATAATATCTATTCTCCCTTCTACACCTACGCCTTCTTGTTGTTAGCGGGTGGGTGCACTAAGGTGCGCTGCAGGAGGACTCTTGGACTTGGGGCACAATGCACCACATCAGCCACCGTAGCCAGCGTAGTATTTGTGCCTTAACCGTCAATCGCAGGACGGGGTTGTGTGTGCTAAAATAAATTGATTTTATTGATTCATCGGCTTTGCGAATTGTTGTTGTCGCCGTTAGGCCGGCTTTCGTCGTAGACGATTTATTGAGTTGGCAGTAGTATTGAGTACTTTACGATCACGGAAATGTGGTTCGGAAAAACTTGAAAAGTGAAAAGCCAATGTGAGTGAGAGTGATTTTTTGTTTTGTTTATCTGTTCATCATTGCAGAGTGTGATCGTTGCGTCTGATTCGAGACTGTGTGCATCACAGCACGCACAGTGAGCGTTCGGTGAGCGTGACTACCAGAAGACCAGAACGCCGAATAAGCTGCACCATCCAGTATCATAACCAGAAGCATACGATGGCAACCACGACGACGACGACGACAACAACAACGACGGCCCGTGCCAGCCATTGTAGTAGAAGCCACCGAAGGCGAGGCAGAAGTGCTGGCGGTGGTGGTGTTATGCTAATCGCATCAATTTTGGTATTATCAGGTAATTTTCCAATTTAACACTCCTCACGCTCCGTAAGCTTCACGTGTTGCCCCACCCCGCAGTTCGTTGGTTGGAAGGAACATGTGAACTTGGGTAGGGGGTTTTAAATTTTATTTTTATTTCACCAGTCGATTGAGTGGTGGACGGGGGCTCTCCATATATAGGCCTGTTTTGTCTGGACAGTCTGGTCGGTACATCACACAATGAAGGAAACAGTAAACGAACCGGAAAAATGTCGTCCATATGCAAAACAAATAGCTTCAAACTGTGTGTGTGTGTGTTTTTTGTGATATCACACACAATGATTTGGCAGTGTGGCTGTGTGTGTTTAATGTATTTTTTCTAATGTTTGTATGTGGGGAGCATTCTTCTACATTAAGAATGGTTAAACACGAAAGAAGAACTTAAAATAATCATTCAAAAACCGCCAACCGAAATAATAACCCGTAGAGACGGAGTGTCACGCCAGAATGGGGCCGGATTTGGAGGCCTTGCAAAAATTTCATTCAATTGAAGCTAGTTGGCACACTGTCACACCACGTCCGAGTGTCTGACCCGAGTGTGGCGGGAGGAAGTTTGCGAATAATACGATTGGGATAATAAACGCATGAGGATATTATATACACAAACACGCTCTTGACAACGATCAGATATTTCCTTTTGTTTGCCAGTGTCACCCCACGGAACAGGAGGAGGTGGATGGATCGCTCGTCGCTTTTTACATAATTCCACTCTTGCTAGAGCTCGCTAGCTTCCCCTCTTTTGGAGTCCCCTTTTCTCTCTAGGGTAGCTGATACCAGCTTGAATTAAGCGGTATTTAAACATAATCACATCCTGACAGGCGCATCACGATCACCGGGGATCGACGAGCAAACGCCCGATCGTCCCGTTGGTGTTGGTGTCTCATATGCTGACAGCTTCAATTATTTACGATACTTTGCCTATAAATAGCCGATCACCATGGTAGTGAGAACCACCGGTGTACAACGGTACACCGTAACCCGAAAATAATTTGTACCAAGAAGCATTCGCTAATCAAAACTCAAGAAGTGAGGGATTGATATGTTTTACTATTTTTTTCACGACATTCAAACCAAGTCTGAAGCGCATGTTTGGCCTACTGTAGGTCACTACTGCGATATTTTCGTAGCCGCATGCGTCGGTGTCCGCAACGCTCACGGCTTGACAAATAATAATGCGAAACATGAGCCGCCGTACGGTAGTAAAACATCAGCTGGGAATGCTTTTTGAAAAAGATGGTGAGACCTTCAAAGCAAAAGGAAAAAGACAACATTGTTCTGTTTTCTGCCAATTTCAAGTCCGCCAATTTGTTCGTGAACCTCACGCGAAAGGGTGTTTGATGGTGCTGTTTTGAAGGGAAATTTTACACGATGACTCACCCACTGCACAGGGTGCAAAATAGGATTTTCCTCAATGACTGAGACAGTTTCTGCGTTAGAGATAATGCGCGAGTAAATATTGTCACAATTGTGAACTACTTTAGCTGGACTGTGAAATTTCACGATAGCTTGAGAATTCAACTTTCAAAAGGGATTACCAAATCGTTATGTTTGGCTTTCGTAATATTTACAGACTAAATAAGGTGGATTTTCCCTTTAAAGAAACAAGAGGAGAATTTTCTTAACGTCAAATAGTTACTTCCTGCAATCGCAGCTACATATCTGGAATATTGAAGCAAAAATAATCTTTACTCCAGCACATGATCGTTGCCAACTGATCACTATTCAAAATTTGATTCACTCGTCAACATGTTGAATGTGTAAAGCCCCGCATTTTAGCATTTCCATTCCACACCACACACTTCATTTCCTGTCGATAGTTTAGGTAGTGAATATTCATCGTGCACAATGGTGGCGGGACGCACTTAGCTGCCACTGCACCCTGTTGAGCCGAGCCCGTGCACCGGTCGAGCAAAAAACATCTGGGACGCGATCATCATCACATATGTTTTCTCTTGAATGAGAAGTGTAGTTTTTGTTCTTCTTGTGCCAAACGCTGTGACATAATATAAAACCCAAATTCCCAAATGCTACGAAACATTCAACTTGACCTTGACCAAACGCACCAAAAGCTATATAAAAAGGTGTTTGAAATGACGTCGCAAGATCGTACCCAAATTCTGATTCTAAATGTGGAGTGATAACAAATGAGGCTCACAACGATGAATAGATGGTAGAATTCCACAACAAAAACGCCGACACACTTCGTCATACATGTGGGTCGATGCTACTAAAGGTGTCGAACTCTACAATATAAACCGATTGATTGAGTTTCTGCCGGTTGCTACCGGTTACGGGATGGAAATTTGCGAGACCTTCCTTGTACGAGAGATCGATTAATGCAAAAGGACGCTTAACAAACAGGAGATGTCCAGCAACTACAAGCCAAACGATCACATCCAAATCAGAGCCCATTAATGCAATACAACTGACGATGAGATGGTTGACTGATGACGCAAATTTGTCGGCGATTACTGGCCTCCCACTCTTCCTACCCGCCCGCCCTTTCCCCCCATCATGGATCATGATAATTCCCCTTTTTGTAATCACTCGAAACGGTCTGTTGTATCCGTTGTACATGTTGTTGTTCTTAGATATCCGGATTTGAGCGGTCAACTTCCGTATTTTAGCGCATCACTTTGTGCCAAGATGTCTTTGATGCAGTTTTGCATCCCTGTCACGCGCGTGCGGTCACTTATCATTTGCAATCATCTTGCTTCACCCACGATGCGATGTTAAACGATTGCCCGGTTGACATTGAACCTGAAGGCCGGAAGGTTAAGCGACGTTTTCCAGCATTAAATCATTTGCCTATTTCCCTCGCATTTCATACCATACCATGTTGTGTCCATTTGTCGTTGATTTCAGTGGCAGTGGGTGATTGTTGAGGGAGAGGAAGGGGGAGAGGGGGTCAGTGACATGTTGCTGTGGAAAGCAATCGAGGGACGACGTTCGTTCTCTGAGGAGATCTGATTGCACCGAGCTGATTTCGACACTCTGACACCTTTTGTGAGGTTGAGAAAAACCTGTTGGCAAGTGGCCAGCATTGTCTTTGGTGGAAAATTTATGTGTGTTACAGGCAGCAACTGAAGGCAACTCCAACACTGTGCATTGGTGAGAACTGGAAAAAATGCATGCTGAAGATGCAAAGCAGATGATGCATTATTTTGTCATCGTAACTTCTTGCTCAAGGTTAGAAAAGCTACACAATGTCACACCAAACAGATAATGACATAATATTGCTAAATAAAACTTGCAAGTAGTTAGTGATTCAACTACACAATTAAAACAAACTATCATAGGCGAACAGCACACACTCACACAGCCACTGTACCGGAACTGCTTTTGCAACCAGGAATTCAAATACTTGACTTGGCTATCGTTCAAGTAGAAGTCATTCCACCACTTCACAGAACACAGCTCTCACCAAGAAGATAGCAGAAGGAAAAATCAATTAAGAAGGCCGGGCCGGGTGCATCATATGCAGTTCACCTCAACTCTCCTACCAGATTGCATATCAAATTGCTACGCTTGATTGCACCTAAATACCGAACAGCTTTAGTGCTGTATAACACACTTGATTAGCGTTGAATAAAATATTCAACTGCCGCGAGTGGGGCCCACCTGTTCCTACGTCCCGGATATTCCGTCACCCGAATGATGCATTATCGATGCACCGTGTTGATAAGATGAAGCATTGTTGGCACTAACGATCGGCACACAAAAACGCCCACATCCGTCCCGAAAACGATTGTAAGCCAATGTTCTACACTGTGGAATTAAAGCCGAGTTAATGAGAATACTATATGGCAAACTGTTGACAACACACATCTCTGATATGCTCCACCTTCCTGGCACAAGCAACATCGTCCTCCTTTTCGCCGATCGTTGATCGACGTGTTGATTTATGACTCAGGAAAGAAAGTAAGCGTTAGCGGGCAGTCATTACGATCCAAACCCGCATCACACACCCGGCACGCAGCAATGAGCCGACGATGGAGTGTCAATTGCGCTAATAATTCGTCATTAGAAGCAATTGCGCAAAGCGAGGGCAATCCAATATCGCTTCTTTGCACGGACTTTGTCTCTGACAATCGTGCGGCAAAGTTGTGCGAACGACCACGGAATGGAATCAAACGCCTACAGTAAAAGAAAAAACACATCAAACACCCATAAAACAGGGTGCCTGCTACACATGGTGGCCCTCTTGTCAATTAGTGGCGATGGGTTTGTTGCATCCCGGTGGGAGATGTTTGCACTTGCACTTGATCTTGTTGCACCAAGTTGCTGCCAAAGTGAGAGAGAAAGGCACACCTCCTCCCCTTGGAGTCCCTCTGTTGGCTCGTGACATTTAAACGTGTCCGTTGGTCGGCAGTGTCCACGTTTCCGCTTCGTGTGTGCGAGTGGTCTATAATTCCCTGGCAAGGGTGTTTTCGGATTTCATCCCAAGCTGTTTTGGGATATCAAGTGTCTTTATGCCGGCAACAGGTCCCGCGTGTACAGCTTCTCATGGTTACTTTAAATTAAATCAATAAAGACCATTGAAAGCAGAGCACATAGCCGCACAACGGGATCAATATCACCGGCTAACACACGCTGGTTGGATCACTTTACCGGATGGCTTTATTATGGCGGGAAGAGCTAGAATCAGAGGTCCCACAAGGGGTAGGTCATCTTACATACAAGTTCAGGGTTAATCAAGAATCATCTCTCCGTGCCGCGTTGAGGTCAGCTGAGGCGAGATTTATGCCACCATGACGATAGTTTACGCCAACGATCACGAGCCGTCATGCTCGCGGCAAATGCCCAAAAAACACACACACACACAGAAACGCTCATGTGGTTTGGCAGTTTCATCATAACTCAGAAAACCCGATCGGTTTGGTTTGCATGTTTTGTAGATGAAAATTGTTACCACAAACAGTCGGTGGGTGCATGTGAGCTCATTCAAATGAGCGTCGATCACGACACACTCACACAAACGGGGAGCGGCACGAATCAGGAAGTCAAATTGATTTTTCCAATACCGCGCGCGTCTGACTAACACCATTTCCACTCGCAGCAAGCCGACGTAATACGGCGTGTTAACTTGATGTCTTTGGACAGGTTGGAGGGAGGAGAAGGAGTAATACCAGGAACTTTGTTTCAAATTGGCCAAGACATAGTTGTCTAAACTCTCAAGCAAACTATCACTTCAGCTCCATCAACAGATTATGGGACCTGGCAGTGGTGATGACTTGGTCTATGGGACACCTTTTCCAACAAAAACTAAAAGCTGGCGGATGTTTCGCATCTTAGCCGTCCATGGAATGGCTATGCGGCTAAGCTGAACTATGCAAGCACTCAGTGCAATCCATCCAGTGCTCTGCAGGTCTGCAATATCTTTGTGTACGACCGCAAAGGGGATTGGTGTGGTTTCCAATCTCCCCGTGACGCGTCACGGCTGTCGAGGCGAAATTGGATGCGGCCATGCTGTAAATCCATGACCGCTGTAAACATAAATTCTTTGTGTGATGTGTTTTGGTCGCCCTAACGCTGTGCTATTATGTGACCCACAAAAACATCGATCATGCAGAAACCATTACAAGTCGTCATAATTTCAACCATAGATCTCGTGATCGCGAGGGTTAAGTATACATTTTCTAAACGATTTTTTCCCTATCTCTCCCTTACTTTACAGTCCATTACGGCCACGCACAGGATTTTGGATATGATGGCGAAAAAGGTAAGTGAAGTGAGGGAAATATAATTTGCCTACACATTTATCTTCTACACCTAAAAGCCCGCTCCAAGTGAGCTAAATCAACGAACTCCGTATTTCCTCACACGAATGGAATCTATATTCCATCGTAACACGTATGTGCATGTGTTGAATGGTGGTAGCGTGAAAAATGCATTCCAGCGCACAATGCCTATGCCATACACAATTATTTCATTAAAATCCAAAACCCTACCACCAGTTGGTATAATGCGTAGTACAGCAGTGGCAACCGGCGGAAAGTGGCCTCCATTACTAGCAGTACTGCTCAGGAATGGTTTTTGAGGGAGCAAACATCTTTCACCCCAAAGGACCGGGGACCCACCACTGGGAGGTTCCCATTACTACTTATATTCCCCATTTGTCAGAATGCCTCACGTGCACTGATCATCAAATAAATGGATCCGATCCGTCCCACCGGAAAAGGGATGATGATGATGATGATGATGATGTGTGTGCAGGCAGAACAAATATTGCCCACACCATCATGTCCTCGAAGTGCATTGTCATTGCAGCACCTGCTGTACTTGATGCACATACACTGCGCACTGCTTTCACAATCGGATCAATCGGTACGGTTCCCTTCCCCTCCTCCTGTCCTCCTCATCGGCTGAACCACACATGTGTGTTCCATTTGCGTGGGATAATTAAATTGTACACTTGTCGATGTTGTGTCGCGTACGAGTTATGAATAATTGATTCGAGTCGCCCGCGTCCCCTTCGCTCACTTAGAACTGGACACCGTTTGTTTAACTCTTGCGCATCATTCTGACGTTACGAGGGTGTTGTACATGGAGTTGTGTTGTATGCCAGGCAAAATTATTACAAATAATGTAATATGATTAATGATAAGCAGAAGTTTACATGCTACTCCGCTTCACGTGTTGCACGTAATACTCTGCTCTGTGCACTTAACGTTTGTAGCATATACGTTGTAACCATTTGTAACGGAAATTCCTTAAATTCTACCATCTATACTTTAGGACCATCCCACTGGGGCGAGCAATACAATTCCTGCACCGGAAAACACCAGAGTCCAATAAACATCAACTCTCTGGACGTGAAGAAGGTCAACCTGCCGCCGCTAGTGTTTCAGGGTTTCGATGTCTCACCACGAGAAACTAACCTCACCAACAACGGCCATACCGGTAAGTGGCTTCGATTGCAGAATATCAATTGCAAGTTTAGCTTTCACGGCAACATTACAAAAATCTCAAAACAACATGCACAGATGTACGCAAGCCATCCAAACAAAATGGTTCACAATTTCACACGGAAACCATGGTTGGGCCACCTTCGACGTTGCTTCCAAAAGTAATTAGAACCCACCTTAAACTGGTCGTTTTTGAGGGTGTTAAGATAAGGTGCGCCTTGAGCGAGGAAGCCAAAGCGCAGAAGGTTAATTAGTACGCTACAGGCGTTTACACGCGTGTTGTCTGTTGGCCAACTTAAGGTTGGTGGAACGAACATCCCTTGCTGGTAGCGATGACCTCCCCTATGCATTAGAGTCCAATGTGATGTTATTATTATAAAAAGAAAGTATCACATTTTCGAACAGCGAATGACGGTTCGAAACGATTGAAGTATGGAAACGAGACAACCCTGTATTCGCTAATCAATTCGCCAAACCACGATCACACATATACGCGTGCGTATCCTTCGCCGCTAGTCGATGGCGTCTTCGAACGCGCCACGTGCCGCGGAGTGAAGAAAACGACGGTCACGCTTAACGTGATGTGCTTCAAATTAGCACCCTTACACCTACGAGCATAGCAAACATGTCTGGATACCTGTCTTAACGTACAACCTTTCACCCTTCCATCTTCACCAGTGGTCGTTACGATGGAATCGGAGGTAACGCCAACCGTTTCTGGAGGACCGCTTTCGGGCGTTTACGAATATTCTCAGCTTCATTTCCACTGGGGTGATAACGATACCTTCGGCAGCGAGGACATGATCGATAACCATCGGTAAGTGGAAACACTGCAACAGTGTTGCTTTGGATATAATTATACTAACACCGTACAACGGCGCTTCTTTCAGCTTTCCCATGGAACTACACGTTGTGTTCTTTAAGCAGGAGTACAAAAACGCTCGCACAGCCCTCAGCTATCCGGACGGCCTGACTGTGCTAGCGTTTTTCTTCGAAATTGCCCCACAGGACAATCCCATGTATCAGGAATTCATTGAGCTGCTGGGGAATGTTACCAGTAGCCATCTTGCGGCACGGTTTGACACACCGCCATCCCTCAAGGATCTGATTGCGGAAGATTTGCTTCATTACTATACGTACGATGGATCGCTGACGACACCGCCCTGCAGCGAGGTGGTCACATGGATCGACTTTAAGGAACCGATTTTGCTGTCTCACGCACAGGTAAGGAAACGGTGTGATCGTGCCAATCGATTGGCATGCGTGCATGGTAAGCAACAGAGTTTGCTTAGTAGCTCGCTGTTAATTAAATTACGCCCAGTGTATCAAACAATCTATTATCTATAAAAAGATTTAACCCAAGGTGGCCTTCTTGGGCGATCGTCCACATCGGCTATTGTAGCGACGTAAGCTGTGACGCCGCAATTAACACAAATCCTATTTTTACACTGTCACCGTATCGCCGGGTCACGATTACTTTTAACGCTGCAAACAATTAAATGACGATCAATCAATAAAGATACCACTCAGACTTTGCTGTACTGCACTGTAAATGCTACCAATTTCGATTACAGGTACAAGCATTCCGAGCACTGGAAAATGAAGAGGGTCATCCATTGACACACAACTTCCGTCCGGTCCAACCGCTCGGCGATCGTGTAGTTCTGTACAACACGGATGAGATCATTAAGGAGATCGATTTGGAAGAGGAGCAGCCTGAGGAACCGTCGGAAGGCGTTGATACCAACAAGCTCGACACAGCTAAGTCGGATGAAACGCCAAAAACACCCAAAGATCCTAACGATAGAAAGCATCCTCGCAATACGGCAACGTCACCAATCGTAACCCGATGTTCAGCGTTAATTATCACGTTACCGTTGCTATGGAACATTTTTAATCGCTCGGAGCGATACTGAACAAAACGATCCTCGCAGTTGTAAATAAAGGGAATAGAATATAGTGAGGCACATACGCAGGGTGTAACTAATCCCGATGGTGTTAGTTCCGACAACAACAAAAACGGCGTTACCAGAGAGCTACTAGCGAAACCGTGATACGACCCGGGGGGAGCGCTAATTAAGCACATTTTAATGTCACCAAACATGAAAAGATTCAGCTCGCATGTAAGATTTCTAGAATAGAACGGATTGCTTAGGAAAATTAGCGTAAACCAATTGAAAGGGATTTTTACTAAATGCCTACCTTTTAACAATGGTCATCGGACCGAAATTACCAATGAGTTAGCATCTGATTGTTTTTTTTTTTGTTTATTCAATATCACACACGAGATCAGTGTAGGTCGATGCACCGTACCCGGCTATCCGAAAAACCCGTCAAGTAACATCCTTGAAATGTTTCTGCAACGTTCTAACACATCTTCGATTCGGGGAACTTTCCGTGGTTGAATCTACAAAAAAAGAGTGGACGAACAGCAGAAACACGGTACTGATCGCTATCTCACAACTGACTATCGGTCTTGCTGTCTCCGCGGAGAGCATCATGCGGAGACAAACTCAATTGATTGGATGGATGTATGATGATTAAAACTTACCGCGCATCGCTGACCATCGAACTGAGACTTCTCGAATTTCACCGCCCAGCACCAGTTGCCATCCTCGGCCCGCTGCTGCTCGACTGTGCTCCTCGCTACCAGCGGAAGGTTATAGTAACGACAATCGTCCAGCAGGCACGTGCGCTCGCGACCCTCGTAATGAAGTACACTTTCCAACCATTCGAGCGGTACCGTTTGCACGCGGCTTTGGTACGCAATCGAGAACTGTTGCAGAATCCGTCGCCGGAACTGAGGTAGCTGCAGGGAGGCGACAGCCGCTTCCAGGGGAGAAAAGCGGAACATGTTTCGTATTGCAGCGTAATAGTTTCCCCGATGGCACTCTAGCTGGGTGGTAATGTGAAGCCGCAGCTCTGGTTCCGTTGCACCGTATCGTGCAATAGCCGACTGTGTTGCTTCCGGGCTGCCGATGTTGAACGAAAGGTACAGTCGTTCCATTTCAAATCGGTTCAGATCATCAACCAGATGCTTGTCAGATGCTTCATCAAGTTCTTCATAGCACCGGATCACTTTCTTCAAACATTCCTGCAGATGTTGGGCACATATTTTTGGATCGAACTCGGCGATTGGAGCTTCACAGAGACGATAGGCACTGTAGCACAGGAATCGTACGATAGGCACTAGGATAGGTAGCACTTCACACACGGCCAGGTTCTGTATGACCATCTCCTGCCGTATTGCTCGCATACGATCGAAAATGAATTCATAGCGCTGGTAAAATGGGCGCCGGGGGTCGGGAAGCACGCTAAAATGGAAAGGCCGATTATAATGAAATTATATTAAGTAAGTTGTTAGCGGTGTCGGTAATACAAACATTGTAACAAGATAGTGAACCGTTTCCAGCAGCATACTTTGAGTGCGTATTTCCCATGGCTTTGGTTGTCGTCTGTCCGCGGCCGAACGGGTAAACTCTTTCACCATCCGACTGCGATCTGCCACACCCGGCATACGCGCATCGGGATCAGTTTCGAAGAAGTGTACCATCTTTTCGCGGATACGTCTGGGAAAGGCACGGAGGCTAGCATTTAATATCTAACGGAGGTAAGTAGAAAGCCATAAAATTCTTATACTAACAAATCAATCTCTGCTTTAGGGCACATTTCTTCACACGTTCCACGGATGAATTCAATCATGTTTTGATCCGTTTGTTTTAACTAGGAATGGTCAGAAATGTTTTTATTTCTTGAAATTGATCAGAGCTTAAGAAAAACAGCATCAAAGATTAATTGCTCTTTAGTTAACGCTAGAAACACTAGAAACCTATCGATATTTTCAACCAAACAAAGCAAACTAGGCGTGTACACAGATTTGTTGTGACAGTTGAGGAGTTGACAACGATTTTGGATTTGAAAAGTCGGAGCTGCGTTTATAAGAAACCGTCTACCGCTTGAAAGTGGATTGGAACAAGAACAGTGATCGAAACGGTTATTCCGACAGGAAATTTCGAAATTGAATATAATGTTACGAACATGAAGCCGTTAACATTAACTTGAGAATCGTAAATCACATGGAATGGAGACCCATAAAACTGATCAACCGTAGTAATCAAGTAGTTATCAAATATTGACTTTTAACTAGCAATCACGTAGGCGGGAAAATAACGGTTCTGTTGAAAAGCATGTTGAATGTGCATGTTTTTCGATTGAACGTTTTATAAAATGATTCTTACGAGTGTTTACTATTTTCATTCTTCAGACCAACAGCTAACCGAATGCGTGATGCTCGTGGCCCTTATCATGTTTTAAATTATAAATAAACTCTTCATAGGAAAACGCACCCCCGATTAGTCGCTATTCATAAGCGTTCAAAATCAATTGCTCATGACTGATGAACACTTGCACAATCACGGTTTGATTACACTAAGTCGTATGGCCAGAAGAGAATGCGATTAACATTAACGCTCCCAGGTCTTTTAAACTATGAGCCCTGGATGCCACATGTAAAAGCTCCCGTTTCGGCTGTCGATTGCTAACCACAGACAATGCACTACTAGGGATTCAAGTTGCGGTTTATTAAAATAGGAAAACAAAAACAATAAAAAACGGTCCACATTAATAAACACGCTGGAGCCGCGACGCCAAATCATGGATCAAGGTTGTCCGTGTGGCTATCGATGTGTGTGACTCTCCTTCGGGAGCTCCTTACAAAAACCCTGGGAACATTTTCCTACACAAAGACACACAAACAGTGGCAGCAGTCCACCGTATGCAAAGATTGTGCCGATGAGCCGAACCCTATGAACCATGCGTCACTTGGTCTGTGGCAGCAACAGAAAGTGGTAGCACGCGACAGGAAACCCGCGCTTATCGCGGCTAAACTATTAGGAAAGGCAACGATCGGGCACAACCGATTCGACATTGTAGTTAAGCATTAGTTAGGCTGTTTAGTGTTGTTTCGTTATGCTGCACTATGGAGCATTCGATCTAGGAAAACAATCGTTTGACTGTTTCTAAACTACTCTGACGAGAGCGTGCGTTTTCTGTAGATCGTGTTCGAAGTGATCCTTCTCTTAACTACGGACAAATCGCAGTTCTTTAAGTGTACAGTGAAAAGACTACAGTTCAATAACACATTTTGTGGACACCGAACTAACATATCACTATCGATAATGCAAGCAATCGGTTACAATGAGCGGTAAGTGTGCGCTTCCGAACGCGGGAGTCATTTTGTTGAAGTGCGTCGTACAATCGGAATGGTGGATGGGGCCATGTTCAGCACACGGAAAAAGTATTAATCGGACGCATTATTCAATCCGCACATTATGCACAGCAATCTGCAACGATAACCTCAAAGGTGAAATTAATTACAAGCCTTTTGAAGAAAGGGGAAGTAGCGCGGAATTCAAAGGTCCATAGATTGCACAGCATCAACAGATTAGTAATAGCAACTGCGATGCAAATGTTAGTTTGTCAGTGGTGTTAGTTAGTACAGACGCTTTACTACGAAATCATTTCACATTGCTCGCAGGTTTGTTGAGTACTTGTACCTTGCATCATTTCACAGATCACACTGCTGGAACACGGCTCGAAAGAATCGTACAGATTTTGTACAGAAAACAGTCAGCACCGTGTGTTTTGTAATTGAGCCCCATTTCAAGTACTTTCACATGCGTCTTTTCATCGGCACCCGCGGCCACTCGAATGAAGCAGAGCCGACTTAACCACACTAAGGCATCGTTGAAGATGGCTCGGCCAATCTGTGTGTGGTGACAAAGTGGGATGCGTTATCTTCAACAAGAGAGGATCGTTTTTCTCGTTTTTATATGGTTGTTTTGTGACATCGTCATCGTTAGGCCAGAGTGGCTTGGAAAGCGTGCCGCGTAATGTAGTTCTTCAGTCACATTTCAGCAGCGAACCGAGACCGACTTTGAGGGTGAAGTTTTAGGGAAAAGTGCGTGTGCGAGTTTGGAAGCGAAAAGAGTCTCAAAAATGATGTAAATACACAACCTTCATCATCTTTTGCTCACAAAAAGACACAATGATCTTTCCCGATCATTCAACCAAACCTCATTTTGGTGTTCATTCGCTTTCGTTGGCCTATTTGACTAACCTCGTTCCACCGTGCCTGATGGTGCGATGAACCATCAAATTCGTGTAGTTGGGTGGCGTTGTGCTGTTATCAGAAAACAAATTGTCCCGCTCGTTCCCCGTGTCTGTTGAAGATTGATAGAAGAAAACCTTCCGTCCGTTTTGTTTCCAGATTTTTCGTCGACAATTACTCCACTATGGACGAGGACGATGAGCTGTATCTGAGCTACGACTGGTCATCGGACGCAATGTCGATTAAAAGCGCCGGAAGGTGGGTTTTCGAGTAACGAAAGGGATGAAATGATACTCATTATAGTTGTTTCTTTTTTGTTTTGTTTTCCCCCGTTACAGTGACTCGAGCAGGTCGGATGATTATGACCAAAACGGTGAGCGCCTATCGTTGGCGTACGAACGCTTGTCTCAGATACCACGCAAAATTGCCGAGAAGTTCTCCCGCACAACGACTATCCTTGATTTGAGCTACAATGAAATCAAGTAAGATCGAGCAAAACTTTTCCCTGAAACTCGTAGAGTAACAAATTTCTTCTTTGACTGCTTTCAGAGATTTATCCTTTCTGACACACTTCCGGCAGCTCAACACACTCATCCTGGACAAAAACGTTCAGCCGGATGAGCGGACATTACCTACACTACCAAACCTCGAGCTGCTTTGGCTCAATCACTGTGATATTATCAACCTGCAGAACTGGATCTATCGCATCCGTGAATGTTGTCCCTCGCTAAAATACCTATCGCTGATGGGTAATCCGGGTGCAACTTCCGCTTTTAACGGTAACTCCACCCTCGAACACAATGACTACCGGCTGTTCGTGATCAGTATTCTACCCCAGCTGCGCTATCTAGACGATAGTGAAGTAACCGCCGCTCAGCGTACCCAGGCGAAAAGCTTCAAACACAGTTACAACCTTAACCAGGGACCGTACAACATCTTCGAGACGGTAGGACGTCGTCAGCAGCCCGTACTTCTACCGAGTGGTAGCGAAAATCTAACTACACCGACAATGATCGCGAAGACTACGGTGACATCAACCACCGCCAGACAGCAGCAACAGCAAGCAGCAAAAGTGTCCAGTACGCAAAAGAAACCCCGAAAGCGTCGTAACGGTGGCACACAGTCGGAAAATACGTAATCTTTAGTTTTACCATAATTGCCCTAGCATAATAGCAGCGTTTAAAGGTGCTATATAGGGTGTGCTTGTTTCTAAATGGTTAAGTTTTGTAATAAATAATTGACCACGGGCATGTAATGCTTTGTGTAGTTTACCAAAAAAAAGAAGAAAAATCCAAACAAACCGTTCGCATTATTAGTACGATTGTTTTGAGAACGATTATCGAGGCGTGACCCTGTTCGCCGAGATAGGCTTTGGACGCGTTTCATTAGGGATGGTAATGTTTGTGTGTTAGAGCGATTTGCAGGTCGCCGGTCAATGTCCTGCTCTTGTAAGAAAGTTCTTGATTTAAATGACGTCAATCGGCGGTGATGCTGATTGTGCCTGACACAGAGAGCATGTGTTCGAATCGTCTCAAGAAGGCAGCATCTGATATTTCATCGCACTGGTCACCTTGGGAAGGCAGTGTAATCGCATCCATTACCTCGTGAATGTAGCCTCGTGTCCCAAGGGAACACTACGGTGACACATTGCATCGATCCACAGGTGCGATTGACTGCCGGTCACGTGCTCATGAGTAAAACGTAGTTAAGAGTTCCATCCAGCTAATTCTATTTTTAAGGCCATGATGTGCATGCACGGCGCACGGTGCATCATTCCGCATTCGTCAGCGTCGTGGCATTGAAAGCGACGCATGGCCCATTATGCAAGACGTGCTCACGTGTGGCCCTGGTGCATTGGGTTTGAAGCGGAACCACGTACCGTGGTCTACCGTTCCGATTAAAGGTAGATTTTTCCGATTCATACCGGTTCACAGATTTTCACTGTGGTGCTGATTTTATGTAAATCACACGATTATGGAAGCAAAAAGAGTTGAGCTGGAAGATCGGGAAATTAGCACGACCGAAAACCTTGTTGTTATCTTTCCACAGAGTGTGCCTTCAATTCTCATGTCACTGCTAATTCAAGGTGGACAAATGGGCGATCCCAACCTGTAACGATACCGCGGAAGTATCGGTTCACTTAAATTATCATTCATTTTAAGCGAGAAAGGTCTAGACAATAGTACAAAAAAAATGCATTCGATATTATGAACACATTTATGTCCACCACTGTCCCGATTGCAATATCCACTCAAGCACCGTTACCACTTGTTGGCAGTGTTGCCGATTTGAATTACAAAGTGTGCACCTGATTGTCTCGATGACCATATCCCACATCGATCCGGTATGATAGCCGATCTGCTTGCCAAATTCGAACGCAACTGTGTGCTCGATCATCGTTGCCCTTCGCGTACTGATGCACGCGTGCCCTTCATGCGAACCAGATTCGCGCAACCCTTTGTGTGTGGCCGCATTTCAAATCACTCGATCGATCGACCGATCGATCAAACACCTCAATCGCGATCACTACCAATGGCGGTGGTAGCCCAAGTAAGAAACGTTGCGAGGTTGTATTCCGTTCGTTTATGTGTATGTGTTAGAGGGATGTGCGCGCAAAAAAAAACAGCACACACACGCACACTCACAGTGACACGCCGTGAATGGTTCGTGCGAAGCACTTTGTGCGCTTGCCAGCGAGTCGAACGCAAACGGGGCAAGCATTACGGTTTGTGAGGCCGTTGGGTCGTCCACGCGTACGGTGAGCTCCAGGCGTAGCCGAAGTGATTTTAGGTTCAAAATTTAACTGCTTCAGTTTTGGGTGGCGTAAGGAAGAAGGGTACAGACAGGGCAAGGTGTGGCATTTGCTAATCGATTTTTAAACTACCGGTGACCCGTGATGAAAGTAACAGCAGGTACGACAAACACCGAGTACCACTGTGACCTATCGAAAATCCCAGTGCAAGTGCAAGTGCGTGTCTGCAAATGCAAATTGGCAGTGTGCTCTTTTTTCCATCCAAGTGACCACAGTAAGCGCGGTAAAAGTGCACGAGGCTTGAAAGCGTGACCTGTGTTGCCTTAATTGTTTTTTTTGCTGCAAGCTTCTGCGAAAAAACAAGAACCGAGTGTATTCGAGTGTGTTGGAAAGGAAAACTCCTCTCGAAAGATCGTGATTACGGGTTTGGAAAACCGGTTTTTCAGCAACTCAGCAGCCCCGTAGACACAGGTTCGGTTAGCTTCAGTGACCCCGTCTCGACCGAAATGTGATCCAGTGCGCATCAGTGTCAATCTCAGCAGACGTGCCGCAGCCATTAAGCAGCAAAACAAACGCCATTCGTTCCAAAAACAAACCCCAAAATCTACACAAAAAAAGAGACGCAACAAACAAACATCATTCGAACGCACGCACACGAGAGCGTTTCAAGTTCTCCCTTCCAACGGCCGGGTTTGCCTTGTGTGAGTGATACAGCGCCGTGACGTAAACGCGGCTGACCCACCGTAATCGAACCAACCCGTTCGCGGGCCGTGAACTAACACAGCAATCGCGCGCAAAACTGTGCGACGCATCGTTCGTTGTGGCTGTGTCTTGCTGGAGTTTGCTTTTCGATTCCAGGTGTAATGTTGAGAAGGTTCCTTCACTGATAAGTTCCGCCCAACTTTGAGAGTGTCGTGTTTAGTGAGATCGAATTGCCGGAGACTGTCCACTTCCTGTATGAGTGATCGAATGTAAGTAGAACTCGGAGACGGTGACGTGTTGAAATATTGTGATCTATTTTACACTACTGTTGATCTAGCAGACTCGTTTTTTTTGTTATCTGAAAGATTAGCATAGCAACGGGTGCTGATGATTGGAAGTTTTGTGATACATGTATGAAATGCGCGTCAGAATGCGGATAACGTTCGCGTTTGTAGTAGCGCTTCTGTGACCTTCAGCTAAAGTGATAAAACTACTAGTCACATACAGCAACCACATTCACGATAGGTGGCTATAAGCAATTAAACCGATTCTGCTCTACACAGTTGTGACGATATAACCTTATCATACCGCCTACTTCAGCGTAGGTTTGTGTGTTTGTCCGTATTCGTGTTTATGTAACACACACAGCCTGGGTGTTTATGCACATTTTTGTATCAACCCACATTCCGGTGAGCACACGCACGCTTTTGCAATTCGTAATTAACAACATCCGTCGTCCTGTTCACCATAGAGCACAGGGAGGGATGGAACAACGAATGACCAGAGAGATCGTTCGTCATTCGTGGAGATTGTGTGCACAAGCCAGTGAGTGATCTCGTTGACCACTGGACCACTGGTGTTAAGTAAACAGCTGGTAGTGATGATACGGTCGAGAAGCAGGCAGGGAGGCAGGCAGGGAGGCAGACAAGCAGTGCAGTATAAATCACATGCCTCCCAGTTGCTTCCACATCGGCTGTTGATGGAGGTCGTTCGGATGCTTTCTCAACTTCAGTGCATCCAGCGTAACGCATCTTTGTTAGCTTGCTTTGCTGCTGGGATGCTGAGACGGCGCACGTGGTAAAGTGTGTTTTGGAACTCCCTTGCTGCACTCTTAGCCATCGGAGAGGGAACATGTGACTTGTGATTTGGGTGGACAAAGCTTTCCGAGGACATTACGTTTCAAACACAAGTCATATTTCAGCTTGTCGCCCACTTTGCTCGATCTGGGTCGCTGATGGCGCACTAAGCTAATATTAATCGGAAGCAGCTACGATCGGTTGATCGAACCGGTACTCGCAGACCTCGAAGGGCACCGGACAAACGTGTGCCGTTCCATGTGCCGGCCATCGAACCAATTGAGCTCAATTACGTCAAGCGAAGCGATTTCCAACGGCCGGCCGGTAGTGACCTGGTACCGGACTGCAACTGAACTACAATATAGTGTCATGCACACAAAGTGGTAGCCCGTTCGATGACTTCACTTGACCCGGGGCCGTTTCGCGTGAATTAAGTCCAATTCTTCCAAACCGGAAAATGGTTTCGAATTTACGACCAACGCTGCACGTGGTCAATAATCCGTTGGATAAGCCATGGTTAAGTGTGTTTATCAACCCTGACCTGGCACACGAAGGGAAGTGTTTATCGCACCACGAAAAGAAAAAAAAAAGCCTTAACTAAGCAGTCGTTCAAGAAAGCAATGACCTTTCTAAACAAGGGGCCGAAGAAGAAGAACAAATTCGCCCGAAAAGAAATGTCCCCAAAAGGGCGATCGGTATCAGGTTTCCGTCGCAACCCATAAACAAACTGTTTGTCTATGGTTGCCATATCTCTCTCCCAACACACCATCACAATGCTTCCTTTATCAATTTATGTATGCGATGCGATAAGTCGTGACAATGAAAATTGCAATAATTGCAGGCCTGTGCATTAGTGTGCCGCCTTTGCATCGTCAATCAACTGAAGAATGTGTATGTGTGTGTTTAAGGGTGGGAAATATCGTAACCCACTTGAAGAGCGTGCGTGTTCATATTGATTATTTATGGCACAAAGAAGTTAGGTTCTAAGTGTGTTCGATCAAATTAAATTATGACCCAATAAAACAGGGACAAGAGAATCCTTGTCTTTCCCGTACCGGGAATCGAACCCGGGCCTTCCGGGTGAGAGCAGGATATCCTAACCACTAGACAATACGCGAGATTGCATTTCAGAGCCAACTGCAACATCAAAATAAACGTTCTAAAACCGTCTTCACCTTTGTTTTGCACCATAAAGTATCGCAAATACCGTTTTTTAAACGTCGCGCCATGTAAAAAGAAAACCAATCGTTAGAATAACCCCTCCGACAAGCGCCAATAATATGCCGCCTTCTCTAAATTTAGCATTTCTCTCGATAACGATAACTACAAAACCTGTCAGACTCGTTCCATCTTTGACACGGTGGAAAGTGGACGTGAAGGTGGAACAGGAACGGGCAACATTCGGGGTCGTAAATTGCGTCTTTTCAACGCCTGCTTACTGCTTGCTGCGTATTACTGCGCAGTGTATTAATGCGCCAAAGGTGGCTAGGCAGTGTTATTCAGCAATGCAATACACTTTCTACGCAGATGGAGCCACGTTGTCGGCGCCGCATAGTGGAAATAAGATGTACAGCGAATGTGGCTTTAACGTGGCGGGTGGACGAGGTGAAGCAAGCGTTATTTGTTCAGATGGCTTATGCGAATGACAGAAGAAGGATATGTATCTTGGCTACCTCCTGCTGGGACAAACATAATTTGTACAATTCAACACATAATTAAAATGAAATTAAATGGTACGAGTGCGCTCTGGTTGTGCTTTCTTTAAGAGCAAAACTCATCAATCAAGCAGTGAACTTGGAAGCAAGCATTTTCGCTCCATGTAAACACAATTCTATCGAATGCGTGTCTGTGGATTTTCAAATACTTCTTTCGCAAGCGTTTGTTTACATGCCTGTTTTGCTGCAGTATCGAGTTTTGCAGCTCACTTTTCATTTTCCAGTAGCATGCAAATTGACACGAGACAGGAGAGGACATTCAACAGAAGCTCACTATCTTTCCCCAGCTGGGAGTTTCGAAAGCACTCGTAACAAACATGCATTTTAGGTCAAAAGCAAACAAATCTCACTGATAGGATGGAGGGAAAATAAAACACTTGGTGGAAATAACTGGCAGCAATTGGCATCAGTGCCGTGTGGAACACTACAAACCCCATAAATAGACAGAAAACAACAGAGTGATGAAGAGGGAGAGAGAGAGAGAGAGAGAGAGAGAGAGAGAGAGAGAGAGAGAGAGTACGGCGTATATTGATGTATACTTTTTTTTGCAATGTCATTTTCCTCCCCACAGATCCTCCCCAGCTGAAAGTATCATTTAGTACGTCTTGTTGGACCCCAACACAAGTGACCTCGATCAAGCGGGCAACACTATCTCTACCGTTCCCCCCAGGAGAAGCATCACAGAGCAAGTTCGAACAATCGATGTACCAAAATCAGACTCGTGCCTCACGCTCACAATCGCCACTATCAGCTTGCATTGCAATTTGAGTTGCCGACACCCACATCGTCCCCCCTTGAGCTTGGATTTATCGGCCCACGGCTAATAGACGGTTTTTTCGGTTCATGAACCCTTTCCACAACACCTTCTCCCGAGCGTCATAGTCGCGCTCAAGTGGCAGGAAATCCACGAATCAACTCGGACAGCATTTCAAGTGATTTGACGTGCGGGGGTGTGAGTGGGTTTTTTGTGTGTGCAAAACGCGTGCAAAGGTCGACCCCAAGCCGCTGGCTAGAACCGTCACGAACCGTCATTAGTCTGGAATCGCCGGAATCGATAACATCGCGCTTTCGCGATAGCGGATATTGTTAGCAGTGCACCAGCGGCCCGAGGGGTATTGTAACGCCCGCAGCGAGCATCTAACCCGCGCAGAGTATTAGTACGGTATATGGAAAGCATGACTATCTCAGGTAAGGCCGCTTCACGATCAGCGATCAAGGGAATTTCCCTAATGTGTGGCTTGTTTCTTTGTTTTACAGCAATTCCACCACCCGAACCCGTCTGGTGCCTGGACCGGCGGGACTCGGGCCATTTATTCTGGCGCCGGGAATCATCCAAGGTGAAGTTTCGGTACGATGTGGAAGTGCTAGAGTTCACCAAAGACCCGTACGAAGATCAGCTACTGATCACGGACAGTGAGCTTAACAGGGCGAAGCAGCAGCAGCAGCAGCAGCAGCAGGCCGGAGTTGTATCGAATATGATCGTCGTTTGTGTGACCTGTGTGGCGGCCATCGCCGTTACGGTAGTGTTGCCGTGGTTCCTGATCGGATCGGCTTAGAATATCGGCCCCAAAAGTGAGGAACTGCATCAAACAAAAACAACATCCCGCACACACCGGCTATGTCGTTGAGCAGGAGGGATGTGGTGGAGCACATAGTTTCGAGGGTTGTGAGCAGTGTTGTGAGAAGATGTGAATCGCTTGAAGGGTTCCCACAAAAAAAAACCCACGAGCACACCCAATTGTGATAGCTGTCCCTAGCAGAAAACCGAGAGTGTGTATGTATGTGTGTGTTTGTAAGACATAGATAATGCACGGAGGTGTTAGGGACATTTTTTCTCCAAAACAATTTTTTAAACTAGCCCGTAAGATATACAAATGTCCGTCATGTACTAACTGCATATCGACACGTTATTGATTTCGCCATGGTGTACTGTCCTGTTGAAATGTGTAAATAGAAGCTGATTCACCATGATACGATAAGTAGCGATAGTGATAAAACGCAAAAAGGTTGCATTACCTTCCATCCCGGCTTAGAGCAGATTCTACGCACCGAAGGAATATAGAGGCAATGTAATGTATTAAATGTTAGTTTGAAATTACAATACGTGTGCACGCAGCCACAGAAAAAGCCCAGAGCGCGCAATTGAACTAAGTAAATGCAAATAGCACTTGGATAGTGTGTAAGAGTTATGCTTGAAGCGTTGCTTCTTTAACACGCAGATCAGTGTGATGGTGTAAGGGAAAGGCAATAATTTTACAACGAACGAATAAAGGTTGTATTAAAAATAGAATGGTTCATTTATAATTATTTATTCATGGTAATATGACAAATAAAGCAGAGAAAGGCGAATCGCTTTAGGTGGATAGAGTACTGGAAAGCTTTTGTAGAAGCTTTTCGAAGCACCACAGCCATGACAAAGCTATGCGACATTGGTTGGGTTTACGTCATTGTCTACATTTAGGCGCTCAGTTTCGCTGTTTGAGCAGAATTGCAATGGTACGGAGAAAATACTTTTGGGAAGGAAGCGGGGATGCTGCATTTATGTGCGTTTTAAAGAATGTTTCCTGTAGGTCTTGCGCATTACATATTTGATGTGAGAATATGCTTTTATGCTTAGCAAATGCATTCTGTTTAAAACAAAGCATGTGTAGTTTACATATCCCATATGGTCTAGTGGCTAGGATATCTGGCTTTCACCCAGAAGGCCCGGGTTCGATTCCCGGTATGGGAAAAAGATGCTTTTTCTTTTCGCTTTTTACATATTTGAATGAATGCAAGCAATGTTTTTGCTGCTCTCTGTTGCCTTTAACAGCGTTTGGGTGGTTTGAATGAATGCAACTAACATCTTTGGTCTTTGGCGCATTTAACAGGGTAGCAATATAAAAAAAATTCAATAAAATCTCACAGATCGTTTCGAGTGAATGTGGAACTTAACATTTTATTTTTATTATTGCGATTCGCTTTTCGATTCACTTTTACAAAAAACGTATATACATACACATTCATCCTTAGTGTAAACGGTACACAAATACAAATACGGTAAAATAGCTAGACGATCATGATGTTGATGGTAATGGTGATGGGGGAATTGTTAGTGCGATGTGTGCGATTGCGCCATTTCCCGCCACCAAACAAGTGGTTTTAGTGTAACAAAGTAACATTGCTCACAATGCAAGCAACGGTCTCAAACCATGTGAATATGTGCAGCAACAATTTGAGAGGTAACAAAAATAATCATGTCGAGTGTGCAGAGAGTAGTAGGCCTACATCGGCAGGTATCAGTGCAACTTACACTAGACTGCATCAGCACAATACAGTGATCTGGTTGCATCCGGGAATGCCACGATCCTGATGAGCATAATTAATCGTGTGAGTGTAGAGTGCTTGAGTGTGTGCATCACAAGTAGAAACATCGTTTAATGTCGTGGTATATTAATTTAAGCGTTTATGAGCTCTTTTTTTTGTTGTGTTGAGTAGCTAAGACCGAGAGATGCCTTATCGTTGGTCGATGTCTCTGCCCTCATTTTCGTGATTATTCGCAGCTTTCCGTGGATGCACTAGAAAGTAGAATAAATATATGGATATGTTCACACCAAGTGAACCAAGTGGTGCAGTGATGAACGCGAACACGGGGTGCGGAACACGGAACCGGCATCGTAGAGCGTATTCCACGATGACTTGGTTGGTCCTCAACGCTGGTGGCTATGGAACAATGACAATATTTAAAAAAAAAACCCTGTGCCTCCTTAGTTGAGGCAACTGAAACAATGTCTTTATCGAGAGGGCGGTTGTTGAGATTGTTTGGACTTTCTCAGCTGGTCACCTCCTTTCGTCGCATCCAGGCAGGGATTTTGTCCTTGACAGCTTCGCGGATATGTCGGTACATGATCAGCAGGATGACGGGAATAGCTAGCTTGGGATTTTTGAATAGATACAACCAACAAGCGATCATGAACAGGGCCACATCCGTCAGGTAGGATATGGTAGGCTTAAGCTCTCCCTGATTCGGTACGATCGGTGGTTTTGGTTCCGGTTCGATCGCTTCCGAGGCCGATGGAGCGATGAAAGATTTTGGTTTGAAGAGCTCAGGCTCGGATGGTTCTGGTGTATGTTGTTTGTTCGAAATGCACCGAGTACTTGGGACAGGAGTGGCTGGTGGTGGAGCAGGAACTTTCGGCGTTGTTGCATTACTTTGTAAACCAGTCCTTACAGCAGAATTTGAACGTGATCGGTTTCGTACGCCCGAGCCAGCCCTGCCAGTACCACGCTTCTTGTCCATCGATCGACCAACCCGTCCATCAGGTTCATCTTCACGAGCGTGCACCGATGAACTGCCGATCAAATCCCGCGCAACCGAGGGTGGCCGGGAAGCCGTCTCACTTTCAATGGAAGCGGACCTTTGCCTAAGGATTTTGCTTTCCCTTGCCGGTTTACTGCCACGTTGGACAACGATCGCATGATCCGTCGCTAGGGAAGGTGATCGGGAGGTTCGGCCACGCAGCAGATAAGGATCCTCGAGGGGTAATGGTGATCGTGAACCGGCCCGTGAGGAGTTTCGTGAGTATTCACGTTCATTCAAACGCCGTACCTCATCCGGACTCATGTACAGTGGAAGTTTGCGCGGTTTCTTCGAGCTTTCGATTTGTTGCACCATATCGCTGTAGAAATCGGCCACCGCGCGCGACTCTTCGATGGAATTTTGACGCGATTCTAGACGTCGCTGGCGGACCGCTTCGGATACGATCGCACGCTCGATTGCTTGACCCTCGGGAGCTTGCTTGGTGGCGAGAGGGGCTCTTTGCTCTTGGGGATCTTCCTTCGTTTTTGGTGGAGTTGGCATTTTGACAGGTGATTTCTCTCGCTCGGAAGTCGGTTGTTTTGGTGGCTGAGGTGGACTGAGCTGTAAATTATCGCTGTTCGACTGCTTGATGGCCGGTTGCTGTTCAGCCTTCGCCAGCACCTCCGTCGACGGACGCTTGAGGATGGGTTTCGGGACAAAGTTAGGATCCGGCAGAGGCATCGGTTTTGTGAGGACTTCGATCGCTTGGCTAGGATCGGGATTACGGTACGGTGAGCGCATACGCTCACCACCGGGATGGTACGGTTCCTCGTCCGTTTCATCGTCATCCATAAAGCCACGACGCTTCGGCAAGACAAGAACCTGCTGTTCGAGAAGCTTTTGCTGTTGCTCTCGTCTCTTCAGCTCCTCAATCATGGAGTTCATCGAGGACGAAACGGACTCTTCCTCTTCGGAGTAGCTTACTGGACGGGAAGTAAAGGACTCTATCTGCTCCACACCATGCGACGGTTCTTCGACGATCGCTTCCTCCGCCAGTGTGGAATGTGAAAGCGGTTGCTGCTGCGGTTGACTTTGGGACGGTGGGACGACCTGATCCTGCTCGAAGCTGGACTGTTTGACGATCGAGTCCTTATCACCGGAGAGTCGCTTGCGAAGGCTACTCCTCCGGTCGGCCAAACGATTGCTGACGGTTGTGGTCGTGATAGTGTTCCCATCGTTCTGCGTTTGCTCCACCGCTGCTTGTCGACGCCGGACGGCTTGTTCCTGTTCGGCTTCCTTGCGTTGATTTTCCGATTCTTCATATGCCACGGCTTGATAGAATCGAGCCATAGCCCGTTCGTAGAGCAGCTCCGTTGAGCTTACGCCAACACGCATGGTCGGTGCTGGTGGTGGTTCCACATTTAGCTCTGGTGCAGAAAGCGATAATGGTGGTGGAGGAGCCACAAGCTCATCCAGCTCAAAGTCGAAGGTAGAATTGCCTGCGTGTTTGAGACAGGTAAGTAAACCAAATTAGATATTATACGATGACAGTATTTGTATAGCGATATGGTTGGTAAAGTGCAAAATGAGTGTGCTGCAAAAACCATTACTAACTGCTTCCGATGTGATATTAGAAAACGCACACCAATGGAAGTCAAGAGAAGGGCGAAGAGAATGGATGGATCCATGCAACGTGCTCGATTTCAAATGTATATTTCTACCACCTATCAGTACGCGGAAGACTCCTTTACGAGCATCAGGAACCATGAGCGCCTTCCCGGAGCGTGACCCATCCGCACCGGGATAACCTCGTCGTGTGAGGTGTCTTTCGAGGAAGAATCTGTCCTTATGAAAATTCCACCGAAACCAAGGCGATTTCAGTGCAGCAAGTGGGGAAACCATCATGTGTACTAATCCATCAGTTTTGCTAGCTGTAATAAATAGATTTACTGTACTGCTGGGGGACTTGTAGAGGACAATCACTTGAGGATGGTGTCGAGAAAATAACAACAAAAAAAAACAACCAAAAACACAAAACTGTGACATAAAGATAGCACCAAAAAAAAAACAGCGTTAAATTCGTTAGGTGGCGACGTTGATGGACTTTTCATGGAAATATCTCTATTCAATAAAGGAAAAAAGCTCCCAATTCGACACCCGCCACCAGTTCCATTGTTAGCCCTCCAATATGGCCTTTTTTGTCTTTCCCACATGTATAGCTATGAAATTATCATCACTCGCAGCAGTGACAAAACGGCCAGTGGGAGGTGTTTTGTAAGCAAAGTTTCGTTGTAGAATGGGCAATAAATATTAATTGTATTTCGCACCAGCATTAGTCATCGGCCAACGGGTTGTCTACTATGAATGAAGCGAAACGAAAACGATCCTATTGTTTTCATTTCCATTTCAAGTAGTCGTAAGAAAAACTCGCATTAGATTTTGTGCGGTACGGCTTGGTCTGTGAAGGTCGAAATCGCTTTGACGCGTTGTTGTTGATCTTTTGAGGCCGTTTGGCACGATCGCTGCACACTACAACAACCTGTTGTGGTTTGATCATAAAACATCATTGCCGATCCCTAACGCTTAATAACTTCAAAGAAATTCAATTTTCAAAATAAGACACAGGAATGTGCCGGAATGTACCTTAACACAATCATAATTTTACTCGATCGTTCGTTGAGTCGAGCGCGATAGAAAACGTAACCATGGGAAGGCAAAACACAAACACAAAACCAATCGCGCATCTGGAGAGAATAAACAACCGTTTGCCACAATTAAACTTACGTGTCGATTTCTTCGCTTCTTGCTCGTTGTACAGGACCAACATAAACTCGGAGCTGTTGTGGATGGCTGTCTTTGAACTTGGCTCGTGGTTGGACTGCTCCTCCGATTGATCATTTACGGAGCCCGAACCCATCTGGTCGGAACTGTTTCCAGTGGAGTATAGATCCCGATCGGACATCTTCAACGGGCTAGGTTCTTTGGAGAACTTTTGCATCGCTTTGAGCGAGGACGGTTGCATGCTACCCACGTTTGCCGCTGGTCCGATCGATTCCGACTCAGACTCTGGTTCTGCTAGTGGGGCCGGTTCCGTGATGACTAGTGCCGGAACTGGAGACGAAGATGTTGGATAACCATGGCCAACGCCATGCTCTAGGGGAGTTCCATAGGACATCTCGCGCATGACGTCCACTCGTCCGTACGGTTCGGGAGTGAATGCTTTCTTGGGAAGAGACGTCGCCTCTCGCAGTGGCGATTGAGATTGATCGCGACGCTTGCGTGGTAGAGTAGACGGCTTTTGCTGCTGGATCTTCGATGCATCTGTTATACCTCGCTTCGGATCGGGCACAAATAGAACGTCCGACTCTTCACTGGGATCACTCAGGCCGTACGGATTTTCTGCCTTCACGCGGAACCGATACTGTGAGCCTTCGATAAGATCGCTCAGCGTAGCGGTCAGTTGACGGACGGTGGCCGCCTTAAGCCATACATCCCACCCAACACGATTGTACTCGACGATGTAGTTACCGATCTTGCAGCCACCGTCATCTTCCGGTGCGGACCAGCTAAGTGTGGCCGTTTTCCCATACGAGATCGCCACCGTAACACGTCCGGGAGGTTCTGGTCGAGCCGTCACCGTCACCAGGAAGGATGCATTGTCGTCGCCGAGCTTGTTTAGTGCACGGATGTGATACTCGCCACGATCGGCCCGATTGGTGCTGGTGATCTTGAGCGTTGAGTTTTTATCCGTCGTGACGATCTCATGCCGTCCATCGTTGTCCAATGGTTCACCGTTGTGGCTCCACTCTACCGCCGGTGGTGGACGTCCGGCCAATCCTACCTTCATGCGTATCACCTCTTCTGCCTCAATGATCAACCCGTCCTCGTACTGACGCGGCAGACGTATCTTCGGATAAGCGTCAATTGTCAGATGACAACGGGTTACCGTATGACCGGCACGGTTCGTTGCGGCACACTTGATCTCGCCCTCGTCCGTCAGTGCTGTCTGGTGGATGACGAGCACACTGACGTCAGCTTCGGTGACGATTCGCGCCCGCCGACTGCTGTAGATCTCGAACCCATCCTTAAACCAGCTGATTTGCGGTGCCGGTGTACCGGCCACATGTACCCGAAACTCTACCTTCTCGTTCTCCACAGCGGTCGCATCAAACAGCTCATGTACAAAGCGCGGGGCCGAGATGGCGTTCCGCTGTAGCGTCACTGTGAGTGGATCCGATAGCTCACTGCTTTCCGACCGGCCGACGATGTTATCGGCCATGACGCGGAACTGATAGCGCCAACCGGGCTCTAGACCGCTCAGGGAGAGTTCCGTCTGTTGAACGAGCGAGGGACAGGCACGGACCCAGTGCGGTGACCCGGTACGTCTCTGTTCCACCACGTACCCGAGAATCGGCGAACCTCCATCAGTCGTGGGACGGCTCCAGCGGATGGTTACAACGTCCGGTGCGGAAGACGGTGAGCCTGGCACCAATGCCGGCTTTCCAGGTGGGCCAGGTGGTTCTAGATACGAGCGAGGAAGACAAACAGACAGCACAGTTTAAGATGAAGGAATCGCCCAAAATGATAGGGCAAATAAAAAAACGAGTCAAATTATTTGAATTAAACGTTCTGTCGGGTCAATGCTATAGCACTGCGAGCGAAACAAGAACCGCAACACCACACACCAATGCCCGAATGACAGACACCACAGATGAATGGTCGGGCGTATCTGGTTGCTCGTAGAACGGGCCATGCTAAAAATAGCCGCCCAACTGAAAATCCAAACCCCGTTCGGTTATGTGCGAGACGAGACGGATCGACGGAGCTTCTATCGGAGCGCGGAAGGCAGGCAGGCACCCTTGTTAGTGGTCAGAGTGTTGCGATAAGACGACCAACCGACTGACCGACACCTACCTGCCGATTTCCAGTGCACAGCCTTCTTTGGTTTTCCCGCAGTGTTATGCTTAGTAGGTTGGTTTCCCATAGTGTGAGCAGTGAGAAAATAACGAACACCTTTCGATTGGCAAATGATCTCACACAAGCCCTAGCACGCACACAAACGATGTCTTCTAGGAGTGCGATCGATGGGTTTGCATTTGATTCACTTTTGCGTTTTGTTCTAAAGGAAGCGGTTCTGGAACACTCTTGCGGACAGGTTCGAGGAGAATCTTCACGTGTTAGGCCACGGTGTGTTTGTATGTGCGCTCGTGTGTGGTTATCGAAATCAGAAAGGAATTTTCACTTCTCGCAAGCGTCAAAAAATGTAGTTTGTCGGACACATTTTCGTTCGTCGTTGTCGTACGCAACCGTCAAGGGGTGCGCTCTCTATCACACATTCATTCACACACACACACAGACGGAGATGGAGCTGATCGCGAATCCACGCTCGATACCGCCGGAGCGCAAGCTGGTCGTAAACTGCGGCAAGAACAGCTCGTTCTCGATCGTGCCCGACCAACGACTCGGACTGAAATGGGAGGGGGGAAGCGGACTCTAAATATACGCTGCGCCCTAGGAATGCGCCACGGATTCTGCGCATCTGTCAGTAGATCCGAATGGGACCGATGCGTCCACTCTTACCATCGCCCCCGACTGATGGCCAGTTGTCAAAACGATTGTTTGTTTACATGTGCGTGACTGAATCGACCCAAAAGACATACATTGAAAAGAAGCCCTGAACCACAATAGATACAACATGTTTTTTTTTTATCAAATTAAAGTTCCTTTTATTTCATCCAAGAAGTTGTCCGTTAAGCGTGAGCCTTAGTTCCAGCCGAAGAAGTTTTGGAAGCGGGTGATGATCTGGTCAACATCGACGCCGAATGCGCGCAGCTGAGCGGAGAAACGGGTGACATCCGGGTTCTCGATGAGTCTGGTGAAGCCAGCACGACGGGCCTGGGTCATGCGGTACAGCTCACCGAACTCGCTGGCCGGGTTGGCGATGAAGGTACGGGCCAGAGCCTCGGCGCCCTCCAGATCGGTGGCGGCACGGATCTCGTCCATCATTGCGTTCCAGGAGCGGGAAGCGGGCGAGCGAGCGTTGACCGAGCGGGTGATCGGGGTCAGACCAAGCATGGCGGCAATGCCATTCAGGTAGTCGCGGATGCTCACGCCACGGACCTCGGTCCAGGCGCTGATCTCCTGCAGCTCCGGGGTGCTGATCAGCGCAATCCAGGCCGCATCGGTCTCGTCCGACTGCAGGAAGCTCCAGATCTCACCGACCTGGGCGTCGGTCTGCACGTAGCGTTCGTAGATCGTGCGCACCTCATCCATGTTCAGGAAGGGGAGCAGCTGATCGACCTCAGCGCGCAGGTTCTGCCCGAAGGCAGCACCGAACAGGGCCAGCAGGATGATGAACTTCATTGTCGCAACAGTCTCAGGAAACACTCGGTAGTCAACTGAATCTGATTGATTGCTGCTAGGTGAGCAGCTTATATACTACCCGCTGGGTGGCTGATAACGCCTAACGACAAGATCGCGACAGTTGATTACGTTGATTTGTTCCATATCGGGTTGTTCTCTTTTTGTTTTTGCCAAATTTAGTAGATACTGCAGCTAGAAAATGATGGATGTAGAGAACTGGGTTCTGGGAAGCTTTGGCTGCCTAACTGCGGTGCCCATCAATCATATCGGCACGCTATCGCAAGGGGTTGCGTTGATACCACCCACCTATTGCCGCAGCAAGATTGTACCATTACCTTTGACGACATCTTCGGGGAGGTCTTTAATCGGTTCACGGATTAATCCATTTATTCGATTACTCCAATAGTACTCACGTCAGGCGAGTGCACCGATGGTTAACTGCAAAGTCCAAGGTCATCTGGGACAAGCATAGTACCGAACTTTAGGTCTGAAGCAAGTACTTTGCGAAAAAAAACCTTTTTTAAAGGATTAACTAACGTCAGGAAAAAATAATATATACACGGGAAAAATATTTATATATATCTTGTTTAATCTAACACATCCTCATCCTTGAGGCCGACACATTTAAGACGAAAATGTCTCCATTTTTAATAAAATGTATAGCATGATTAAGAAATCGATATATTAGGTGTAAAATAATATTGGTAAATGATTTTTTTACGATTCTGTACGATTAGTACGATTTATGCAAATAACACTGCATTGAAAGAAGTTCAAAATATAATTAGTCCTCATACTACACTGTACATGAAAGTTGAAGGTCGGTTTTTGTATTTCCATTTATTTCTTATGACCGACAACAACAAAAAAACATCATCTTGTTGGCAGCGGTGGGATTCGAACCCACGCCACCGAAGTGACTGGTGCCTTAAACCAGCGCCTTAGACCGCTCGGCCACGCTACCCTTGTGGCCGAAGAGCAGTTAAATTGCCTCCGGCTTGCTTTGACTTAAAGTGAATGCATAATAAAAAGCTACTTATTAAACATTGGTATGTAATTAATCTATTGCTTAATTGCTTCATTCGTTTCATTCCTTCAAATTCTCAGCAAACAAACAAAGTTTATCGAAAAGGTGAGCAAAATTATGTGGACAACAATCAGTAAAGAAGAATGGATTTCCCTTGTTTATTGCCCGATTGCATTTTGTACAACTTTTATTTGTTTTGTTTGTAATGCTCACGAACCGAGCCCACTGCTGTTGTCGGTTATCGTAACAAGATGTTATCGACAGTATTGCAATACGGTAGCGTTCCCTGTACGACTTCTTATCATGGAGCGTCACCCTGGCTGGTAAGGACAGTTTTTAGTATAAAAGGGTCGATTGGTTGTTCTAGTGTCACCTTTCTATTGCGATTGCATTCAGAGTAGTCCTTCGACTCAGCTGTCCTACAACATGGTAAGCACAAGAGCTCAAACTAACAGACGTTTCGACAGCAAGCTAACCGACGGTATGTACTTCTTTGCAGAAATTCATCATCCTGCTGGCCCTGTTCGGTGCTGCCTTCGGGCAGAACCTGCGCGCTGAGGTCGATCAGCTGCTCCCCTTCCTGAACATGGATGAGGTGCGCACGATCTACGAACGCTACGTGCAGACCGACGCCCAGGTCGGTGAGATCTGGAGCTTCCTGCAGTCGGACGAGACCGATGCGGCCTGGATTGCGCTGATCAGCACCCCGGAGCTGCAGGAGATCAGCGCCTGGACCGAGGTCCGTGGCGTGAGCATCCGCGACTACCTGAATGGCATTGCCGCCATGCTTGGTCTGACCCCGATCACCCGCTCGGTCAACGCTCGCTCGCCCGCTTCCCGCTCCTGGAACGCAATGATGGACGAGATCCGTGCCGCCACCGATCTGGAGGGCGCCGAGGCTCTGGCCCGTACCTTCATCGCCAACCCGGCCAGCGAGTTCGGTGAGCTGTACCGCATGACCCAGGCCCGTCGTGCTGGCTTCACCAGACTCATCGAGAACCCGGATGTCACCCGTTTCTCCGCTCAGCTGCGCGCATTCGGCGTCGATGTTGACCAGATCATCACCCGCTTCCAAAACTTCTTCGGCTGGAACTAAAGTGTCGTCTGTTGAATAAAATTGTTATGTGATCAAAAACTAACCCCAAATGGCAAGCTGTTCTAGTTTCTTTATGCTCTCATATTATGCTGCACTTTGCAGCGAATCGGCAGCGCCAGGTTGCAACGGAAAACCGTTAACGTCCTTGAGCAGGTGCGGCAGAACGTGACCAACCGGCCACCTCATTCCCCTTCACATGTGCCATCTGCCTGACATCCTTGCTGTCCGCAAGGTCGCCCTCGCTCCCTATTTAACATCTCTTTTACCGTATCCCGTAAACATACAGTCGAACGGTGCACCACAACCAGAACAGGTTTTGGAGAAATTGGGCTCAGCATAGGACACTCACGATTCGCTAAACAGAGAGTTCCATGGAGAGGCTCTCACAAGGGAAAGCGATCGAGCTAGCGTAGGGCAGTGCAAGAGAGACGACTAGCCGTTTCAGGTTGGGGAGCCTTTCAATCGAGATCGAGATCGAGCGAACCTTCGCTTGTGTACGCATTGCTCCACTCAAAACAAAAGCTTTGCAACTGTGATCACTGACGGTCGCGTGATACGGTGTCTCGTGATGATCGCGGTTTCTTTACTTCGATCGCGAACGTAATAGAGCACACGAACTGTTTCTGCATACGGTGTGCATCTGTGTGTGCGTGGTTTTGCGTAGCCAAATTTAGCGTCAAATAGAGAACTTGTACCGATCACGGTTACCGCAAACTCTCTATGCGCAAGTTCAACTTTGATCTAAGAAATTCCTGTACGCTTTAGGGAGTGCCCCGAGCAACTGTGGCATACTGTAAGTGATCGATGCGTGTCAACTGTGCTGATCTTATGTCTACGTATGCTGTTGTGTGTGTGTGTGTGTGTGCGTGTGTGTGTTTATGTGATGTGTGACTTGATCCGCAAAAAGACCGGGTGCGCCTTAGATTGCTCCATTTCAGAATCGGTTGCAGTTTTATCCCTTCCTCCACATGTGGCATTGGCGTTCGTTGCTTTTTTCCCTCCATTTAATAGTTTTACATTCCCGACGCCGATCGTAAAATGAGATCGCAGATCCGCTGGAGATCGTATAGCAAGTGGGGTAGGGTTGGGGTGTTTGCAGTGACAGGCGTGGCTAATTTGATAAACCGGTTGCGGAGGAAAGAGAGCGCCTTATCGTGGCGGGACGCTCGCGCCCGATCATTGACCGTTAGGTCGTCGTCATCCACCACCTCGTACGCCCTACGCCCTGGTCTCGCTCTCTCCCTCTCTCGTCCGCTTGAAGCAGGAATGCAAATTCGATCTCGTTAGACGTCGGCCAGGCTAGGGCGGGAGTGTGTTTGAGGTCACGCGTTGTTGGAAATGCAGGAACGGAACGCAAACTTTCTACAATTAATGCGTTCGCAGAGTGGAGATGGCGAGAATGATCAAGTTCTGCTAATCTGAAAGCAAAGCAAGATCCTACGTATGGGTGAAGTGCAACTGCTGCTTCCGTAAAAAGAGCTAGAAGCAGCCAGCTTAGGAAGGGAAATGATTATGTTTAGCATACAATTATCTGCCAAGAGAGATGGCGTGTAGACTGTGCAGACATGATTTTCCCATCGATCATCTCCCAGCAGCCAGTGTTTTGGTGGTGGATCATCGAATTTTAACATAATTCGCTAAACCACCATTTCCTGTGGCTATTGCCATATTTCTACATCTTTGTCCAAATGGTCCGATGCTACTTGATCTTTGATGAAACCCTTCAAACAATCGAAACCGCAGACAACATCAATTAACTCGACAGGCCATTCTCAACGTAGAACGGCGATCGTCTGAATCGACCCTGCATCATGTTGATCCTATCCTTGGGACCTTACCTCGTACGATCTACGCCCGCTATCACTCACACGATCGCGTGTATTGCCCACCCTTACGCCAAAATACGATGCAGCATTAATTAACTGGTATGTTGCTAACAATACACGGCTGAACATGCCCTTTTAGCATGCATTGTTCTTCTGGCTTTGAAGCTTTGACGATGTGCCTTTATGGTGGACCTGTGAGTGCTAACGTCCTGTAGAAGTTTTGTACAGGTTTTTACAGTTATTACGATCAAAGTGGAGCGTCGTCAGCAGCAACAACAACGGCAGAAGTATCGTCACCGGCCACGAAAGCATTGAGATAACATGCCGCATAACCAGGCTCCCAGTTGTTTAACCTGTTTCCCCGACTGTGATCGCGTCCACGACACGCCGTTGATCCATTCTTTAATGTGGAACACCGGGCTCACTCGTCGTCGGTTCGCTCGTTTGACGTTTGACCAAAAACAGGAATCGAAAGAGCGCAGAACAGTTAGCGCAAAAAAAAAACAACAAAACAGGCCGGCCAGCGAAATGAATGAAGCATAATGAAATGTGGTCTAGTTCGCCTTTACCACATTGCCACTGACCACACCGGTACATACACTTCCCATTTCGGGCTGGGTGGAGCATGCTATCTGAAGAGGATCGTTCGAGGGTGATATCTTCCAGTGATACCAGTGCCCAGAGAGGGCGTTGAGTTAGATGGCTTCATTTGATAGGGGATTGGTCCCTCTTTTTCAGTGGTTGATGGGAATGCTTCCCTGCATGTTTTGGGCATGCAGAAGGCAACATTTTAAGAGGCTTATAAAAACGTTTCATAAATCATCATCCTAAGGACGCGCAGCTAAACAGCTGTTTCGATGTAATGAGGAAGGCAAGAACCATTTCCTTGGAGACGATTGTTGCTACCAGCTACGGTAGATATCTTTTCTATGGTGTGGAGGAAACAACCGATCGATTGTCCCAGTTGCTATAACGACAGTAACCTCTTTCCCATATCATCTTCACAATTAAGCTAAACAAAGCATCTAACAGCAAATGCGCTCTCCGCGGGTGAGGAAAGCGTGGCAACGTGAAGCACACGATAAAAACAGCACAGAAAATGGTGTTGAAATTCGTTTTGTCTGTCGTTTGTCTAAATGTGGTGTAAAACATAGCGATAAAACGAAGCAACACACAGAACGTGCTTCATGCTGCAGTGTGAATGGTGTGCTGTTGGAACGAAACGTCCGAAACGCATAAACGCCTGCTTTGATAACGCTATTTGGAACGTGTAACATCACCGAGAAGGAAGTTCGTTTGTCTTAATTGTGACTTGAATAGATAGCAAGACAATTTATCGTACTACAATTCTGAGAAACAGGTATTTTTTTGTAAAACACATCTTTGGTGGAGTTAATCCTCACCAAGTGTACCACATCTGAACCTAAAACGTTTAACAGTTTAACGTTTGAAGGGAAATGACGGGTTTAACAAGAAGCCAACAGGTTGATGATTGGAATTGGATTCCGCCTAGACGTTGCCACTTCACTTCCGTCCCTGTCTCTGCCGTCTCTGCCCTTGAGCTAGACACTTTGTCACGTAATCTGACACTGAAATCCGCCTGGACGTCTCGCATGCATATCGCTGATGGTTAAGCATTCAAGCACTTAAGGGTGCGAAGTTCCTTTTCCCCTATATTTCCTACGCTGGTGTCAATTTCGAAAGTAAATATAGACACACACACACTCACAAATTGATCTCTAGCATGCGTCCGAGACCTCGAATAAAAGCTTACTCATTTGCATAAACTGCATCAGCATCCCAGGAAGGGACATTGGAGAGTCCGTCAGACATGTTGAATGTAACGGTACGGTACCGTGTTGCCAAAAAACGAAGAAGAAGACGGTAAAAATACAAATCGATGTTCGTCACTTTAACGTCCTCATGAACATGACCTTTTTTGGGGTGTTTTTTGGTATTGTTGGAAAGAGTTGCCTTGCATTGAAGATTTGCATTTAAGAGACACCCTTTGCAAGATGTTGCGAAAGGAATGTGAAGCGCATCGTCGTTATTGGAATGTTTTATTAAGGGATTCGATGATGATGATGATGATGGTGTCATTGAGCATTCCATTGGCACTCTCGTGTGCATCCCGCCGAACGGGGTCGAGGAGATGAACTTTCAAGATTTCTTTTATGCACCACCAAAAAGGG
Source organism: Anopheles christyi (assembly GCA_000349165.1). NCBI lineage: Eukaryota > Metazoa > Arthropoda > Insecta > Diptera > Culicidae > Anopheles > Anopheles christyi. The sequence continues at coordinate 45,506 of KB698570.1, forward strand.
GCTAGTCATCATGCAAAAGCAAAGGTACGGATACATGGGTGTGGGGATTGGAAGGATACCTTATTTATTCCAGCACAAATGATTTCTTGCAATATTTTAAATTAAAACATTCAGAAAAAGGTCCAGACGACAAGGAGTGCTTTTTTGGAGTTTCCTTTTACGAAAAATTGGCAGATTGAGGACACAAAGGGACACATTCCAATCCACTTTTTGAAAAGTATCGAAAAGCAGCAGAGATCTCTGTTTTGGGAGGGGGGGGGGGGGGCGATTTTGCACTTCCTTCATCTGCTCATGAAAATGCGATTGATTTATGAATTCTCGACAAGTTGTCCGTACCGCCACGGCCAGGAAGTCTGTGTGCCACACGATTGCTGACACACTTTTCCCTTCGAGTGAAAGAGCTATGGTAACTGAATAACATGTCCCTCTCGCTCTCTTTTTCTCCATGCCCTTTCTACCGCCAGACCTGTGTACAATGCAATTCTTCATATTATGAGCTTTAAACGGCACAGGGACAGGTGGGGTGGAGTGGTCCCAAGTAAAAAGTTCCACGATGCGATTGCACTTGCCGCGGATGTTGATGTCGATGTAGATGGAGGTTGGTCACTGAGAACTGATGTCCGGCGAACGGTTCTTCCTGCGCGGAACATGCAATGGAAGTGACCGCATTTGGTTGTTGTTGCAGGTTGTTCGTACACAAAAAAGCGGGTTTGTCTCCTCGATGGAAAGAAATCGCGTCATCCGAAGCATCCGCTGTAACGGGTTTCGCTATGGGAAGGTTATACTTTATGATTGTATAAATTAAATATAACTCTTCTATCAATTGTCGTAAGGATTGTGAGCTATTCGTTCGTTATGAAGTTGAGCAAAAACGCCTATGGGGGAAGATTGTGTTTTTGGCTATTTTACAGCAACTGATAATACATTACCAACGTTTACCTACTGAAAGAGAAAGTGCACCGTTTGGAAGGGAGCAGCGATACTGCAAGGTCTCAATTACACACATCCACCCATCACGGTATTGGGTAGAATTTTCACATTTGGCTATAATTAAATGCCTCCTCAAGTCACTCGCCTCAACCGGTTGCCATGACAACGGTGTGATTTTACGACACGTATGTGTGCGTCTGCTTATTTTACCTTCTCTTCGCTGGGGTTTAATTTTCAGGTTTTTGCAACGGTCTGCCTCACCGGTTGTGGGAAATTCGACAACGGGAGTACAGCAATCAAGCAGAATGTTTTCTGCATGCATGACCTAAAAAACAGGAAGCGAGCGAAAAGAGTGAATGCACGCTAAAGAGGGAATAGAAGAAAAATATATCCACCATTTGTAAAGTAAGGGAAGAGAACACGAATGCCAATGCGATCCCTCAGGAAATTGACGGTCGATCACAAGGGGGCACACATGGGACATTGGATAGTGGTTGAAATCGGGTTCGAATCGAAATCATAAGTAGGTTCAGCGGGTTGTTAACTTCAGATCGATCACGAAGGAGAAGGGATCGTTTTATGGTGCGAGAGTCGCTTCTAGCAACGACCAGCTGTGACAGGTGGTTGTGGTCTAAGCTTCACTTACACAGCCACAACACAAACTCAGCAGCATAACTTACAGTGTGGTTCGTTTGTTTGGTGTGTTTTCAGTGTGTTGTTGACATAGCTACGTAGCATGGTGACAAACAAGATTCTGCAGCAAGCAGGCAACCTAACAATAGTGTGAATTGTTCCATCGGTGACATAGAGTGGAGCGGCAGTCAGAGCGTATACCAACGGGCTACAAGCACGGTGAAATCATCTACATACGACCACAAAACCGATGGCCGCATTGGCTTGCCAGTGATTTGCAACATAACGGATCTCTCCCCATATTTCCCTCCAAAAGCATTCGCGTTCATAATGGCGCGACCCTTCGCTGTGCAGTAGGCTCTGAAAGGCTGGCCTCCCCGAGCAACGCGCGTGGAGAACAAAGTGAACGTGTGGTCGTGGTGGCTGTAGTAGTGGTGTGCTGTTGCTGCGTAGGAGAACCGAGAGGAATGTGTAGTTTGAAGAATGCAGTAAGAGAAACGCAACACGATCATGTTACACGGTGGTGGCGACGACCGGTGGTGGCAGTGATCGTGGCCCAGCATTAGGCACTTCACGACTGTTTGCGCATACAACGGTCGGTTCGAAAGTGACAGTGTTTTGGTGTAGCTGCTAGGTGTTGGAAGTTATAGTTGGCTGGTTGGGATTGTGTGCGCGTGAATACCGTAGGCTGCGCGACGCGGTGAAAGCGGCCAACTCTTGACGAGCTCTTCAATCGTGGCCAGCATGGAGGCGGACGTATTGAATGCACTGAACACGCAGACGGCGTACATGCCGGGCGGGCGGGATCGCGATGGCCATCCGCTTGTGGTGATACCGGTACCGTTCTACGACAATCTGCCCTGGATGAAGGGTTTTCTCGAAACGACGGTCAAGTACCTGCTGGCCAGCTTAAGGTATAATAGTGTGGCTTGGTTTGGCCGTGTATTTCGTATGTTAACGAATCCTTTTTCTTCTACAGTCCCGAAACGGTCAGCAGTGGACTCGCCGTTATTCTTGACGCACAAAAATGCTCGTGGCGTTCCACCCGTCAGTACATACGGCACGTTCAGCAGCTTTTGAGTGAACCCATGAATAGCTTTCTCGTAATACGTCCGGATGCGTTCTGGGACAAGAATCGGGTGGAGAATTGTGCCCGACAGCATCGCAAGGGAGAGGTAGGTAGATCGCACTCTATAGCTACAGCTTAGATGTTATTTCACTTCATTTTCCACTGCGCTGTCTGTATTGTTGAAATCGCAAACGAAGATCGATCATGTGATCGATTGATTGCACACGTAAGGAGCGAAGATCTTTACCGTATCGGCAATTATAAAACCATTTTGCGACGTGTAGTTGTCAAACAAAAAGTCGTGCGATCTTTTGGCAATGGTCGTAAAGATAGCGTTATCACGCACCGTTCGCATACAAGCTATTGGGCCTCACCTGCCCAATATGCGCCACCCGCCTGCCGTCCCTTGTGTGACATTGAACTCTGTGCATTCGCTCGACTGCTTGACGAGTGAAACATCTTCTTCTGATAGTGCCGCAAAATTGGGGTGTGTCCGGGCCCAAGGTTAGAATGGGCGTGTGGTGTGGATCACTTGGCCCTGTGCGCGTGTACTTGTTATGATATAATATCTAAAAGACTTGCCGAAGGGGGTCGGAGCTGTTTGTTTGTTTGGCGATTGAAAGCAAGAGATACCGACGTGCGCCATGTTCCGATCGATCGATCGTCAACGATCATCGCGGTACAAGATCTGCTGTTATCGGTCGTTTCAGGTTCGGTGTGACCTGAGGTTAGCAAACACGCAATAACGGTGGCCTGGAACCGGTCGATACACTTCCAGAGAGTTCGTTCGTATTGGTCTTCTTTCGCGTTGTCGCACTCCTGTCTTACTGCTCCCAGTGCGGTAATAAGAACAATGCCCATACCTATTGCCCCGAATCTTCGACATGTAATTAATTGTGCCGCAGATTGTGCAGGTTATTGCACCGGTTGTTACAATCCGTTCTTATCGCATGCTCCCTATTACGTCGGATATCTTATCGTCGGTTTGTAGCTACCGGGAGGTACTACTGGATTGGGGCTTAATTTAGGATGAAGAAAAGAAAAAAAAAACAAACATTGCTGGAACACGTGCACTGTTTCTGTTCCCAAGCCAAAAAGACCTAATTCAAGGACGCAATGCACCTTTGATAAGCACACCGAAACAAACATGCTGCGCTCGGTTGCATTGCATATGGAAAAAGTCGAAGCAGATCATCTCGACTGAACCAGGCTAGTCGGTTTCCTTTTTGAGATATCTTTTACCCACGGTCTCGGGCCGATTATCCCATACAGCGTCCCTCGTGGGGCAATTGCATCGAAAGGAGTGCGAGACGCAAGTCTAATTAGGCTACCTATTAGGTCTGCAATTGACGCAAAGGCTCACACGTACGCTGAGGGGTTATAGATTATTTCTATTTCCTCAACCCCTCCTCAGACAGGGGTGCCATTTTTTACCTTTCACGAGCACAAGCGTACGTGACGATAGTACAGTGGTTTTTCCCTTTCTTCACATACCAAAACGGTCACAAGGCAGTCTTTGCTTTCCTTTTGCCGAGTACTCTTCGTTACTAGGCAACTCAACTTTGTTTGCCAAAGGGGTGATTCTACTCGTTTGACGCAGCTCCCTACTCCCCTTGAAGTGTCGCATAATAATTGCATAGCTTTTCCATTTCAGCATTTACATACAGTGGCTAATGCGTGAACTGCTCACGGTTATGTTTTTATTTTCTTTCCGCACAGTGGCAAGCCGTGTGTGTGTTTGTTTTTTTGTTTGTGGTCTGTTTTTATAAGGCTGTGTTGAGTGCTGAGACAGAAATTACTAACCTTGCAGGTTAACGATGGGAGTTCAGAACCCGTCATTCATCCAAGCATGTGGGGCATTTGTGGTATGGCAAAAAAAGGTATATGCATGTATGCTTTCATGTTTTAATGATTGACAGAGGGAATAAATTAATGGTGATGCTTTGCAAACACATTCTTACCAGAGATTTCTTTTTTAACGAGTGCTACAGTTTTGACTTATTCAGGTCATGATTTAAGCTGGAAAGCTTAATTTACATGTAAGGTCACGTGTTACATTTCATGACAAAGCCAGACGCTTGTTTGGATGTTTTTAAAGGTCTTTAAATAAATGTTACTTGAAACACAACGAGCACATAATATGATTTGTTTTATTGTTTAAATGTATCCTTTTTTTACCAATGGACTACACCCTTACAACCGTAGTTTAAATAATAACTTTCTGTATTGCTACCACACCGACCTGTCAATTGTCTATTGTCTGCCTTTGTTGTCTTTCAATACCCATTATTATCCACATGAGTCCAATTACCCTTGTGAGCGATTGTGGCAAAGCTTCCCGGAGCTTTCTGGTCGGAAAGGAAATTGGTTCCGGTAAACCGATTTTAGCCCTCCCCACAGCAACTGCTTAGAAAATCGCACATACGACAACAGCAAAAAAAAACTCCTCAAAATCCGTTGCACTTTCTCTCCGTTCTATGTACAAAAGCTTTGCCGGGAAAGCAAATCGTTGCCCCTGAACGACTCCAGCGGGACTTTTGAGCAGTGTTTTGCCGGCTGGCACTATGGTTTACAGGGAGAAATTGAAAACACCACCACAAGTGCCGCTTTCTGAGCCGTTTTGCTTGTCGTTGCGTTTTTGTTGCACGGTGCACAATTCATCCCATGCAATTGGGTCCGGAGTGGGAGAGCAATCAATAAACGAGGAACTGTTTAGCTGTCTCAATGCTTTCCGATGTTGGAGTGTATAGATAGTTTTGCCTAAGTTAAACAAACAAGTGCACGGAGAAAACATTCGCGAGAGGGTATGGGCATAGGGGAAGGACAAATTTTGTCTACTAAAGAGGCAGTTAAAGTGAAACGGAAAGTGTTTGTCAGCGGTTTTTACTTTCTTCTTCCATCCAATAGCACACCACTGTTGGTTGCAAATTTCGTAATCGATTTTTTCTATTCATGGTGCGAACTGAACACAAACAGCAAAGCGGTTGAAATAATTGCCCCGTTCGATTGGGAGGGAAATTAGCGATTCTCAATGGGGGCTACGTTTGGGCAACGGCAGACGTCTATTAGGCACGTGGTGTTTTTTGAGTAGAAAAGTGGATAATTTTAATGTGTGCTAATCGCCACATTGAATAGGAGTGCAATTTGATCGAAATTGCTCACACCGTAACTCATGCTCCGTGCATGTTCTTGTACGCTTATTGGATCGGTAATGGCTTTGTGCTTGAATCTGCCGCACCAGTTACAGCCTAAACGGACAACCTTCGTGATGCCCCAGTGGCCTAATGGAGAAGGCACCGGCCTCCTAAGCCGGGGATTGTGGGTTCGAGTCCCATCTGGGGTAAGAGAAAGGCGAGAGGAATATGTTCTTAATGCGTCGTCACATGGTCGTCTCGCACACGCCTGTTTGATGTTTACCTTCAACCATATTGCTGCCCTCCTCCGTTTTGTACACACTTCTTGTACTAATGAAAACTTGTATTGTTGTTTGGTTTTGTCTGGTTTTTTTTCTTGATCAGACATTACGGTTTTTGTTAATTGTCCATTTTTTCTCTTTACTCCCAGCCAACCATCATCGCAAAGTCCCGGTTGGTGAAGTACTTTGACACGAGCGAGCTACCCGAAGAGCTAGGCGGCATCATCGCGTACAATCATGAGCAGTGGATACAATCCCGCGAGGTAAGTACGGTACAACACTGTCTGATGAGCGAAAACCTGTCCAGATGAACGTTCCCTTTTCAACGCAACGTGTTAAAAGTAATAAATAATCTTTTCACTGCTAAATTACGCATCTAGAGAGAAGAAGTGGCAGAGAGAAAGGAATTCCTGAAAGTACTTTACAGTTGATTGACTGTTCATAAAAGACGAGCTTATGATCGTCCAGTCATTCGTAGATTTGGTGCGTTTTATCTTATATGATATTATTGTTAAATATCTTTATCAACCAAGTCCCTTTTGTAAAAATAGTTCTCGGCAAGCGTATCTACTTTCCATGCAATGACAAAAAACGGGTGAAAAAAAACACCGACCCACCCTTAATAAAATCATTCCAATGCTAATTGAGTAAGATTCTTGAGCAGATTAGATGTCTCTTCGACTTCCTGTACCTTCTTGCGCAGAACTTTCTTTCTATCGTACACTGTTGCTATCACCAACAAACGAGCATCCCCATGCATCCCCTCCCATTCAAACCAGTCACTTAATCTTCGGGGTGATAAAATTCCCATTTTCAATCGCTTCGGCTTCGAACGAGGGATCATAAAAAATCTTCTCACTCTATTGACTGCGTCTGTGTGCGTTTGCTCGACCGTCCACTTGACCGTCTGATTCGATGATTCTTGTCATGCGTTTTAACTAATGTACACTCGTTGTTGTTGTTGTTTTGCCTTTTTTTTCTTTTCTTTCCACCTATTCCACTTTCATCTCGCAACCATCATCGGGTCATCTAATACGCTTCCTCGGTGTTGCTTCCTGACCTGCCCGCCCACTCAACGAACCTGCGCCACAAAACACACCATCACACACATCCACATCTACAGCGCATCGAAGAATTTCGAAAATCTTACGACAAAGCCATGGGCGACCTAGAAAATCTGCACCTCATCCTGCTGGACAACCGGACGGTACGGGCAAGTGAGTCTACCACGGCCCTCAAATCTTGCCAGCAGCTCAACGTGGATGTGCAAAAATTTCTCTCCCTTGTGATGGACGGTGGTAAGTGTCGCTGGGTCTAAAGGGGATCCTGGATTTTTTTGTTGGTGTCTGTGTATCTATCTCTGTTTGCTTCTTGAAAGCCCATCGCACCGGAATCACCGGTTTGAAGTTTGCGTGAGTAAGCAGCTTTTCATCTGCTCAAGAGGAAGCGAGATGTGTGTAGAGAGAGAGAGAGAGCAATTACAGGGACGGGAGACGCATATTCATAAATTTCTCCCATAAGTGATTGATTTGTGCAGGTAGGCATGGGCCACGGACACTTCTCCAGTCACCCTTGTGCCATGTTTGGTTAATTGAACAATGCGCGATGCGCGATGCGTTGATGAGGGCTTAATTTCTCTCTCCCGCGTACCACATGATGGCAGGGGAGGCCGTACCCACCGGAAGTGTGCAGCTGTGCGAAAGCAGCGATCGTTCGATCGACTGATCTATCATTTCCGCTCGCTGTGCCGAGGAGACTGTTGCTATACCATCTCATTAGCGGTTCAGACTAGACGTGTCACAGTTTGTAGCGATCGTTTCCTTCCGCAAGGAGTGCCGCAATGAAGTAACACTCCAATGTCGATGGCGATCGTTGGACACTCTGGCACATCGTTAATGCTAGGTTGCTTAATAGGCGGTAGCAACTGTGCTCGTTTTCTCTTCTGTTTAGCCAATCGAAAACAATCACAATTGACACCTGTGCACTGTGCGTGACTTCTCTGGAGACCCAGTTTTGGGGTCCAATAAATGCTTGTGCGCGAGGTAGTTGAGGTTCACATGAAATTATGCTTTCCCTATCAAATAAAACCGAACACTTAGCAAACGGTCGAGAGCGCGTTAGGGTTTAGCTGAGTTTACACAACCACCACGAACTGGGTCAGTCTCGTGTGGAGTCCGTGCACGATAAATTTCCATAACTGAAAAGGGTGCAGCAACGCTAATGGTCAACCTGACCCCGTGCATGATGGTAGCTAGGTCCAGTCTCCGGTTGGGAACGAAGTCTAATGCGAGCATGCGAGGTTTTAACAAACAATGGGTCTTTCTTTGGGACACGGTTATTCTCGTTGTTTTTTTGCGGTAATGGTTTTATCAAATTGATGCATAAAAAATATTTTTAGAATTCCATGCACCTTATTTAATTAATTTAATGTCGTGGAGATATTACTTTCAATGCGTAATACTAGTTTGTAGTTGTCTACTTCATCTAAAAATTGTTTCTCTAGCTGCAATAATCATTAAGACAATGGTTGTAATAAATCGCACCCCATCAGGTGGAACAGTTTAAAGTAAACGGACACGATCATTTGTGGTGCAGAAGGAAGCGTTAATTGAATGCATAGCTTTAGGACTGAAGTTGCTGATAAAGATATAAATTGTATAATTATACACACACACAAACACACTTGCTGGCAGTGGTAGAGGTTGCCTTTTAATTGTACTGTCGGTTTTACTGCGAGAGAAAATACTCTGACCTGAGATTTATAACGCATAGATCCATTAAATGCGCACCACCTACACACGACGTACGATACAGTTTAGGGAGAGGAAATTAAAGCTCTACCTCACCAGTCTGATGAATTAATAGTAAAACCGCTTTCCATTTTTCATTTCCGTTTGTCCACTTTGAACGGGTAGGTAAAAAGCTGCTGGCCCACTTGAGCGACCTCCATAGTGCGAAGTCGGCTGTACCACAGGATCTTACCGATGGGAAGACACAGGTCGAACGGTTGCTGAATGCACTAGATCGCAAGCAAACCGCCACCAATCAAGCCTGGACGGAGCTGGAACGGACGGTGGAGGTGTTGCAGGAGTTGGCCACCCTTGAGGAGGGTGTCTCACACGTGACCAGCTGGATTCTCACCAAGGCCGAATCGATGCTGAATGCACAGTTGCGTGTTGGGCATGATGTTAGTACGGCCGATCAGTTGCGTCTCGAGCATGAGATACTGGAGCTGCAGTGTTGGCAAACGTATGGCTGTTATGCGGAGCTGCTGCACAAGATCGATCACTTCCCACGACGAAAGGATACACCGGCTTACCGGGATCTGCAGTCGCAGCGTGAGTGGATGGATTTTGTGTGTCGCAGTTTCGCACAGCGGTTGGAACGGCGACGGAATGTGTTGATAACGTCGGTACGGTTCTTTCGCTTGGTGGCTGAGTACTTTGATCGCACGAGTGAGGTCTTTCAGTCGCTTATTATGGGTGAGCGCGTCGAGGACTACGCGCTTGCTAGTGCCAATCTGCAGAAGCTGAATGAGAACCAACGAATGCTTGGTAAGTGTGAAGAAGCAAAGTGATCGGTACGGAGACGACAGTAGCTAATAGCTTCTTTTTTTTGTAGAAATGATGGAGAAAGAGATCATCAAGGAGGGAGAAAAGCTGAGCGATGTGCTTCTCATGCCTGTGAAGGATGCGGTCGGGCGAGACATCGATGTAGACTACAGTGAAGACATTAGCAATGTGCGTGATATATTGGATGCGACACGGTCTCGTTCGCGCATCTTCGCCGACAGTGTTGAGCTCCAGAAGCTAACGCTCGATCAGATTACACACATCTTCAAGTATGAACAGGACGCCCGGACCGCCGTCAAGTGGATGAGTGATCTGCATCAGGTGATGGTGCGATCGCACGCTCACGTGGGTGCTACCGTGCGTGAAATTCAATCGCAGAAAGACGAGCATCAAACACTGCAGGAGACGGCCAAGGGCACCTACAACTATGGCTGCCAGCTCCTGAACGCATCGCTCGCTTTGCGCCAATCGTGCAAGCTCGAGACAGCACAAAACATTGCCATGACCAAATCGCTGCAGCGCACCTGGCGATCCTTCCAGGCCATCGCTCAGGAACAGATGACGCGGCTGCGCGTCTCGGCCGTCTTTCATCGGAGCGTCGAGGAGCAGTGCGTGAAGCTGCGTGAGCTGCACGAGTGCGTGCTGCGAATCGGTGAGATCTCTGAGCAGGGCCGGCGACGCGTTCGGCTGCGCAAGTATCTAGCGACGCGCGAGCGTCTGCTGCTCGAGGTAGGCCGGATGGTGCGGCTCGGCCGTCTGCTCAAGACGCGACTGAAAGAACCATTTCTACTGGACGACCGGCTTGATGCGTAAGTTTGTAGTGTAGCGCATGGGGACGGTGATTTATTAATAAAATGCCATACCTTTGCTGGGAACCGAGGACGGTGCGCTTGAGAGCTAATGAGCTTGTGATAGTGGGCATGCACGCATGAGGAAAGTGGCTTAAAAGTTGGCGATAATTAGCCTGTATGGATTTGGGATATATGTTGATATTTTCAATACACAACTCGCACAAAAGTCGTAGTGTACCATCAGGTAAAACAACCCATAAAGTGATGCCGCAATTTTAGCCAGTCTCGTACTGCCATTCTTCCATGGTTCGAGTTTTATGTAACTCAGCATCTTAGCGGTGAGCATCACCCGGGGCACATGTTTTCGGTTGTCGCATCTCAGTTGTTGTTCGTCTCGCTAGCACCGATCTTGTTATTAGTTGCACGACTCCTTACTGTTTCTGGTTTGAAGATTAAAGTTAGTTAGCCGGGCAATTTGTCTTGGTGTATATATTTAGACAGAAAAATTAGCTTAACAGCAACATCGTTCATTTGTTTACGCCTCTTCCACAGGATGGCCAGTCCGGAGAATATCATTACCGAAAGTGATAACATAATGGCGTGCGAAGCGATCTCGACCCGGCTGGCGGAGGTGGCCCAGGTAGCAGAAGCCCTGGACAGTGTGCTAAGCGATGTGCAGGGCGGTTTTGATGACGAGGTGGAAGAGCTCACCAGTGTCGATGCACCGGAAGTGGCCGGCAAACGCAGTGACAGTGGAAATCAAAGTGATGTGAGTGTATTGCTCGTGCAGCGTTGTTTCTTTGTAGAATGATTTTTTCATGTGTGTGTGTGCGTGTTTTTTCTATCGTTTATTTCAAACCAACAGGACTGGAGCTCGAGTGTAAAGTCAACGGATGATGGATCGTTTGTGACGGCTTCGGATTGTATTTGTACACCCCAGTCACGGTCCTCGTCCTACCATACCGCTTCCGAGTGCCGTGCATCACCGTGGTGGGGTGTTGAGTCGATCGAGCGTCAAAGTTCGCTGGAGAACGACTCGGCGGAAGATCCCGATCCGGAAGCGTTCCCTTCGATCAAGCTACTGTCCGGTGTGGTGATGACTTCGAGCGCAAATCTATCCTTCGATGAGTCCGAGCACAGCTTCCCAACGCCGGCCATTTCGCACGGTTCGGCCAGTGTCGATTCACATCCGGACTCGGACGACACCGTCCCGACGGTATGTTCGCAGACGAGTCCGATTGGAAACAGCTCGGCTTCAAGTTCCGCCCTAAACTCCATTAATCGACGGGAGAACCTTGCCCTTTCGCTGACACCGGAAGAACTGGATCAGATTGAAAACGATATTCGGAATAATAATCTGCTAGCTTCGGTCGGTACGGTGGATATGGTGGCAAAGGAGCTTCAGAGCACACAGGTGACACCGACCAGCGAGGACAGCGGTAACGTGAGTACCAGTAGTGTTAAGCTGGATGCAGAGGATACTGTCCGGTTTGAACCGCTCAAAGGTCCAACGGATATCTCCGGGCTGACGTATTACTATCAGAACATCATCACCAAACATACGGTGAAGAGTTGTCTCTGAGAGGGAGGAAACCGTCTGTTTGTCGTTATATTTTATTTTCAAAAGCCATTCCATTTGCTTGCCAGAGATCGAGAGTGCCGATGGCAACGAACCAAGAATTAGTTAGTTTGATAGGTGAGATGTTAGGTTGGAAGGAAGATGTAGAATCGCTCCTAGCTTGCATGACCGTGTGTGTGCGTGTGTTGCTTTCGAGTGTATGTTTGAATAAAGTTAGGTGTAAGTGTAGCAGTTTACAATTCTGGTTCTGTTAAGCATGTTGATTTGTTGTGTTTTGGCCGTGAAATAAATGTGTCTCGTATTAGTAATGCTTCGTTTTGTCTACTGTTTTGTGTACTTTTGTGTGTGTGTGTGTGTGTGTGTGTGTGTGTGTGTGTGTGTGTATTTTGGTGTGGTTTTTGCATGGAAATGTAAAAAAAGTACATCTGTGTTTGAGTTATGAATATTTTTCGTTATAATCCATGCGCCTAAAGGTATGCAATTTGTACAGCTTCAATACAATCTGCACGGTGGCAAGGCTGAGTGGTCAAATGGTCACAAGTTGTAACGCAACTTGTGTGCTGTTTGTAATGGAATCAACTTTAGATCAACCCTTCGAACACCCTTTTTCTAAATGAGATGCATCGATGCCAAAAGTTACCCTTTTATGTGGTTTCCAAACCAATGCAGTAGATACAACTGTTCAAACAAATAAAAGGAAAACATGGTTCAAATCAATCTGTAGCGTCACGATGGTACAGCTTCATATTTAACGGGTTTCAGTCCCGACATTTCCGTTGGCCATTTTTCCATGCTCCGAAATACGCCGCTGACCCAACCTGGACAAAACTTGCGTACAAGCTCCGTGCTGCTTGGTCCCACCGCAAGTGGGAAGAGAGAAAAAAAATAATCACAACACTGCCCCAAATCAAGACACACTCCGACACAGCTCTCACAGTCTCTCAGATGCAATCGACCAGTGCGGATCATCCTTAGCCCCACGGAAGAAGATCAAGCAAAGATCAACAACATATAGCATTCAGGTAAAGGGCGCGATCGATCGGGTGTGGTGCGGGCACCTTGTGAGTGGCGACACACGAGTGAAAGTAAAGTTCTTAAGTTGTCCAGGCGTGATACGTTGGGAGACGAGAAGATGAATAACCGATTCGTTTTAATGTGAAAACCGGTATCGTGCGCGGGAACGAGCATGATTTTGTCAGTGTTTGTGTTTTAACCGGTGTGTGATACGTCAAGTATGCGCAGTTTCGTTGGATAAAGCTGGACGCTAATGATCAGTTGTGGTTCGGTGCTACCCGAATAACATACAGTTTCGGGCCAACATTAAACTTAATCTTGTGTTATCAAACAGTTGTTGGGGAAGATTTGCAACACCAGAACTGCCCAGCAAACAGTGTGTAAGAAGCAGTGCCAAACCTCTAAGAAAAACGGGGCAAGAGTGTGAATGAAAAGTGGAAGCGCCTGTGGCGTCGTCGACATCTCTCAGGCGGTTGTTACAGATGGGGTGGAAGGTAGATTAGTTTTCTCAATTTTCAACTCAACGCAACGGAAAGGAAAAAGGAAAGGCAGAAGACACCCATAACCGACACCGAATCCCCAAGACGCCCGGGATTCGAGGTGTGATTTGACGGAGCGTTAACATGCGCGTGCGCATCACCCCTTGTCACGATCCTTAATGTTCGTGCGTGTTCAAGTTAGAAGTGTGTTACACCCTGCCGACCATTAAAAATGAAAACCAATTTGTGCCTTAATTTTCCGACCACGATTCAGTGTAATATTTCATTTTTTCTTTTGGGATTTTCTTTGTTTTTACAGAGTTGCATTTGAATAAATTTATTTATCGACACTTCGATCACAGTTTAGCCTTAGTGGACCGTTTTGTTTTTCCTCGATCGACGCGCTATACCAACTACACTCGGTTGTGTGCAATGTGTGTGTTCTTGTGCGATGTGATGTGAGTGTATAAGTTCTATTCTGTTTGTGTTAAAGGAAATAAAACGAAGCAGAAGCGTTACTAGCAGCAGCAGCAGTTGCAGCAATAACGAAAACGAAAGTTCTGATTTGTGTTTCTGAAATATTTTTGGAGACTCTGGTGAGGGTTTGCAACTTTAAAAGCGACTCAGCAGATAACAAGCAATGGAGCAAACGCCACCGGGTGGAGACGGGAAGTACTCCTCGCTCGATGAGCTGCAGCGGCAGCTGAACGAAGATTTCGCTCAAACGCTCGGACCGATGACTTCACCTCAGCACATGGCCACGGGCACAGCAGCGGCATCATCATCATCATCATCTGGAGCGAGTGCAACGATCGCGACCACCATCAGCACCGTCGTGCTTCAGGGTGGTCCATTGCAGCTGGTTGTGGCGATTCTAAAGGTAGGTCTTTGTGTAGATCTCTAAACCTCGGGTCAGAACACCGTAAACGGGGAGGGAATAGGATAGTTAAAGATCACATCGAGGGCAGTAAACATAAGTGAAGCTACAAGATCGAGGATCACAGTTCAATTATGCTCATCCTTCATTGACAGCCATGCTTTGCTACTACCAGTAGGGCGGTCCATCGATGGAAACTCGGCTTTCCCCGACCGACACCTGCCGTTGTGGTTGAGTTAGCTTGCAAAAAACTAAAATCCCTTTAGAATGAAGACTCGCGTTCGTATGCATCGCGTGCCGCACCTTAATGTAGATGCAGAACATACCAGATACCTCGTCAGATTTCAACGATTGCCTCTGGGTTGGATCTTAGATCGAAACGTTCCACCGCTACAATCAATTAGTGATCTATGCGAAGAGGCGAAGAACCACTCATTTATTAATTCTTTCGTCGATAATTAGCTTGTATGTTCTTCTTCTGTGCGTTGCTGTGTGCTGCTAAAGCTGGCTGCTTTGATGGATTCGCACCCGTGCGTATCCACTCTAGCGTGTGATGTAGGAAAAGTGTAATGCTTTCTCATCATGCAACCGGCATCGGGATTAAACACTCTGGGCTCTGGTCCTTCATTTGAGAAGACATTGTATAACGAACCACTTCTGCCAACACAACACACATACACACAAACACTTACAGTTGCTAGTATGCTAATGAAACGCACCGTCAAGGTCGTCAACGGGTTGTTGTTTGCAGATGATTTTTGAATTCCAACCACGTCCGGATAGTTGATGAGACGCTGGTGGATGAAATGACCGGATTTGACAAACGATTCGGCTTTCCGCGATTGTTGCGAGATTGGGGTGATACGCATGTTAATGTGTGGAAAGTGAGCGAATAGCCTACCCAAAGTGAATGCAGATTGCATTCGTGATGAAGAATTGGAAGAGAAATTAGCGAGATATTTGGGAGATCTAGGAAAAATGTATAGTTTTGGAATAACTCATCTTTAAGCAATAGTGTATCATATTTGAACTAACAAACACCCCTTTACCCAGAAGTACGAATAATTCATTTTTATGACCCGATTCAAACCGGAATAAATGTTGTGCCACGAAACAAACATCCCGTCGTACATGAATTATGTCTCATTGTTTGCATTCACAGTTTGACTAACATTGTTTGACCAACACTCGTCAAAAGCATTGAACACACCGGGAATACACATAAAATTCGTCTCGCATTCCGTGTGCGATTAATCGACTGCCGCGGGCCCTTTCTGGCCCACATTCTCGGAAGCTCGGATGACGCGACCGGTTGCGAACGAGTTATTAAATCGAGCGTTGAACACGGTGGTGTGGATGACACGCGTTACGGTGCATACTAATGCTCACTTGCCTTCGCCCTCGTCATCGTCCTCTTTGCTGGATCTTGGCGATCTAATTGCAAACTCGAAACGAACGGGCAGGGACTTTTGCGGGTGTGTGTAAAAACCATCGGCGCCGGCGTCTCTAAAATCAAAAATGGTTTAACATGCAAACTGGGTGACGGAAAATAGATGGGGAAAAAAATAATTAATGTCTAATAGATTACGCATCATCTACATTGATCGTGGCCCGTTTCTCCGACACTAGATCAACCCGTTGCACTAGGGCACATACGCCACAATTTCGTTCATCAGCTACAAACGTATTTTTTCTGAGAATGTGTGCAATTAAAATGCGCTCGTAAAACGAAATATATAACATAATTAAAATTAGAGCAAGAACTTTTTTAATGCATCACGCCGGACAGCTTCGGTGCGTGATCTGCTTTTGATTTTTACTCGAAGGGAAAACGTGTTCGTTAACTCGCGGGGCATTGGTAATGATTGTTTTATTTGTTAAGCAAGGGAAGGGTGAAGATCGTGATTACCTCGTTGGAACGAGACTAACGGTTGGGAGGGATAAATTGCACCGGACATGACGGCCGTGCATGAAATGAAGTTTTATGATAAGCGTAGCCCGAGCCCTGCTTACCGGTTTATGCTGTGACCTGCTGGACCTGGATTCTAGTCCCTAACGGGCTGGCGAGCATTGGAAGTAGGTTCATGGTGTAGTAAATCAATCCCAACCAACAAAACCGGTGCATTGAGCCTTTTCCGTCTAATTAGGCACGATCCTCACACGTCTACCAGTGAAGGGTTCGACAAATTATAATTTTATGACGCAATTAAAAGAAAAGTTTTGATTTGAAAAAATGGAGTTAGTTGCTACGTTTATTAACTGCCATTTAAACACTTCAAAATGTGCCCTTTACAATGTGACGCCTTCTAATGGAGGTGGATTGATCGAACCGAACGCAGCTCGTTTATTACACTCCAGGTTCAAGATCGGGTCTGCTTGAACGTTAACATGGCCCTGGCCATTTATCTCTAAAAGCCCAGCGGCACTAGCTAAAACAGAACTCGTTCCCGAATGGTTTTTTTTTTTTTTTTTTTGTTGGTCTTAATCGCGAATGTGCATATAACCGAACACAGACACGATCGCGGAATCGGAATCAATCCACACCCATGGAAGGGTTCCAAGATTGGTTGCTCTGTGTGTGTGTGTGTGTGTGCTTCCATAGAAGCCGGTTTTTCGTGTAGTATTATTATTATTTTAATGTGAAGAGAAACGAAGACCTGCGAATGGGTTATTTGTGGCAAAAGGCAACTGTATCCCTGCGAATAAAGAAACCAAACGATTGCCGGAGGATGCGCGTTTTTTGCCGATCGGAGAGCTTTTTTTAGCCCTTTTAGAAGATTGGTGGTGGATTGAGATTAAAAAACCTCAAAAACCATCAACGTGAGGGTGATGGAAGAACTTCGTAGTACCTCCGGGACAGAACCATTTGGCACCAAACATGTGAGGTAGTTTCCTGCAAGGGACTTTGGGAATAAAATATGCTTCCATTTCTTGTACTTCTTCTTTAATCTACAAACCAAAAGGCAGACACAAAGTCGGTACATGGATGAGATTCGCGAATGCGAATGTGTGTGCATCCTCCCCCAAACTAGCAGGCGCGGCGGGGCATAATTTATGGTCATGTTGTCTGTCTGGACCAGCAGAAAAGTTAGCTCTGCTAGCTCGAGTTCGATTTGCGATCCGCCTTACACCGTTCCCTTCCTTGCTCAAGATGCGGTACACCAGAGGCAACCAGAAGAAAGAGAATGTAAACAATGTTGCCACATTCACCACCGACAGGCCTGCCCGGTGTGTGCAGCTCGTGCGGTTACATAGAGTTCCTGTGCAGATTTCGTTTCGTTACTGCTTCATCATAAAGCTGAGGTCGATTGTTTACACACACACACACACACACAACCACACCTCTAGCAAGAGATAGCGAAAGAGGAGCGCGATCTACTTGTCTGCGTCTGTAGAGCGTTGATTGGAATTATCGCCAACGAAGGGTAAAGTTTTTTGGGAATGCAAAAATCAGGTCACAAATGCTCACTTCCGATAGGCGCTTCGAGGGTTTGACGTCATCGTGCGTAGGGCAAGAGAAAGGGATGAATTGCAGAAGAGTTTGAATGCAAATAGCGCTGTGAGTGTGGAATTATCAAATAGAAATCGTTAATAGCTGTTTGCACAGTGATTACTGTCGGTCAAAACCAACATGATTTATGGAAAATGAGATGACTTTCTAGGTAAATTGTGTTTGTTTACAAAAAAGTGTACATTTCCCTTTTTTTACTAGATCAATGATGGTAATTTTTAATTGATGTAACGAATTTATGGCGGAAATCATCATTTTATGGCATCGAATAGTTTTGATGAATCATTTGTTTTGAGCTTGAAGTGTACAGCCTTTTAGTTTCAACATGATCTTTAACTAGTGATCACTCCCCAATATTGCAATTTTGCCTTATTTAAATGTTAATTAAATTCAATGTACATTATATGAGAAAGGAAAGGGGAAATGAAAACCAATTTCATCGCTGTAAATGTAAAATCGCTGTCTTTTCAAATAAAAGTTAACCATCGAACCGTTACCAAACTCACTTCCACGTAAGATTGCTGATTGTTTGTTAATTAAATCACAAAATCCTGTTAGCCAGCACCATTGTCACGTTTCTGGTTGAGAAATCAAACTAACTATGGTTCAAGTTTGAACGTCCAGAAAATAACAATATCTTCATGGATTTTCACGATTTTCAATGAAGAAGCGCCATGTCTTTAAAATAATGTGGTTTATATATCGTTGAATTTATATTTACGGTGAATAGTTTTCAATAATAAACTGGTAGCTTGCACATTCGTTCAAACCGAAACACCAGATCACCATCACATTCCATTTGCATTTGGAGGAGAAAAAACAACGAATTGCCGCCCAGATGTGCGACGATAAATTTTCCATTTCTTCTTCGACATCTTTGTCGCAGACTTGCGTTTTCGTGCGTAAAGATTGTACGTTGGCAAGTCAAGGCAGATGCGTAAACAAAGTAAGCCGAAGCTGCTAAAGCAACGGGTTTGTATTATTTGTTATTAATGGCAGAAGATTTTCACAGACCACTCCCCCGCCTCGCCGAGAACACCGAGTCGAGATCAATCTTCAGTTTTCCATTTTCAAACATCGGTGTTCGCTTGGGCGTGTTGCAAATGTTTTGCCAATTCCCTTCCCACTACCTCGTGGTTTTATGGCCAACACTCGTTGTGGGGGTGGTGGATTGAAAATTGGCAAAAAGAACGGAATAAGTATAACTGCTTTTTGGTTGTTTTCTTACCAAATTTTCACGATAATGGAGATGATTTGCTTGGAAAATGTACAAATGGCATTATCACATTGCGGGCCGTAACGGTTTAGTAAGAAAATTCTCAATATCCATAGTTCCACAATTTTCCGATCTTGCGAATGAGTTGCAACAAGGGAACACCGGAATCTCAAGAGCATCGTGCTATTTTCCCACCTCCAAAACCCACCCCTCCAAACGATGCTGATGTCATGTTACCCACCTCGCTAGCGGTGGTGGTTGGTTTCCATCTACTTTTCCGAAAATAAAATCACCTCAAAGTCCCGTTTCATGTCCGCACAACACAGCAGTTTGCATGTTGGTTTGTACGTCTTCTAGAGGCAGCTGCTTGCGTGAAATCGAAAAAAGACGAGACTGTCTCTGGTCGCCTTTCCAGTGCCAAAAAGAACCGTACGCAGCAACATATTGCAGCAAATGTTACTTTATTGCAGGACAATAAATTGTACCACCAAAGTTGCATTGTTGAGCTAGTGGATTAACATAAACATGGTCGCGCTATATCCGAACGCGGTTTAAATCCTATGTCCCCTTGTTTTGCAGCAAGAATACAATAAAATCCTGTACAGCGTGAAGCGTATTTTGGGATAGGAAATAGGATTAATTTTCACATCCCAAAACCCGCAAAACCTGAATTTCGTCTCCATCTGCCATTTTACAAATAGGTTAGAATTGGATCCACGGACACCGGCGTGACCATGCATTGGACGTACTAAATGTGTTTATTTTGCGTTGCTCTGAGCGGACGGAACTAAACAAAAACAAATCCAATTTGACAGTCCCTATGTGGTGGCGAAAGACTGGCCAGAATCACCCACAAGGAGATGTTTTGTGGAGGGAAATGCTTGGGTAACGCTCCGATCGACAGTTGATCGATGGCAAACGCCCACATTACCAACCAACTCACCATCGTGAAACATTTCTCCGGACACGCCCGATTTCCATGCACGTTCTTGTGGCAATTTGGAAACCACTAGTTTGGGAGGAAATGCAGCATTTTCCATGTCCCAAATTCGTGATCACGATGACGGCTGATCGACCAGCGCCAATAGCCGTAACGGAGAGTGTGCGCATTTGTGCTCCAATAGTTTTCGGGGCAATCCGGGTTTGGTGTGCTCAATCCGGACTGATCGGCCCGCTGCTGGACGCTGCTCATAATTATGACTGTGTACTGAGAATGTACCGTTTTCGTTCCTCCAAGACGCTCTCTCCAGACGCTCCAGAGATCAGTTTGTGCGTGCAACGGTTTACTGCTGAACGAATTGCAATTTGGAAGCCGAAATTTCGTCGATCGCTGTGGAGGCGTGATGGAAGTTCTTCTGTGGAGCAAGTGGATTGGTTCGCCTTTCAGAAGCGTAAACCCTCGAAAAACGATGCAATCGGATTGTAATTGATCATCGATCGATGTTTGTTATTTTAAGCCCGCGTTGCCAGTGAATAGTTCAATCGTTGTGCAATGGGTTTAAATGGTTCATTCGGGATTAGCAGCTGTGCAGGCGGGAGTTAGTGGTACAAATAGGCCCAAGAGGGTTGGTTATCATACCGATGCTAATAGAATGTCAATTTACGCTTCTTCATCGGACTTAAATTTAATAAACGCAGCAATTGTGTGTGTTTGCGTGGCCCAATACATAAATATAGCACGTTTGGCAGCAAGTACACCGTTGCTATTCGCTGTTCCTGTCATTCCCGAGTGGCACGGGTATAAATAAGCGACAAGGCAAGCAAGGCACAATGCGTGTAGCTCATAAATAATGTCTGGGTGTATGGCCCGTGGACAAACATAACACCATCAGAAGAAGAAGAAAATGGACAACATGAAAGCTCAGGGTTCATTTGCGCTCTGTCGTGTCTTGCACACATGAATTTCGCATTTATTCACACCACCCGCTTACAGTTGACCATCATCTCGCGGGGCAGGCTGAAGGAGGATGGCATCTCGTTAAATCACCATGGAGATCGTTCGTGTTAGTCACCGCATTTCCCTACCTGATACTATGCCCACCGTTAGCATTTGATTGGAGAAAGAACACCAAACTCCATCGAATGTGGCATGTAGCGGAATGGAGAAATTGATTTTGCATGTACATTACATTATTTTACACACCGTGGGCTTAGATATGGAAATGATCTTGCATGTCGCATTCAAAATGCTACTGCAATCACTCGTCCATAGGAGAAGGAAAAGACGTGTTAGTGCAAGTGAGTGTCTATTAATCAAACCCTTTTTCGGACGAGTCTGAAGCCCAAGTCACAAAGACTCCCGCCGTGAGTCACAAACAGATGGCACATCTGACGGACGAGATTTGACATTTGAACTGAGCACACCATTGACTGAGATTCCAAAAGTGTGTTTATAAACAAGCCTGGTTATCGGCCCGAAACCTGTTTCTCGAGCCCTTTCACTCTAGTGCATGTAGAGTAACCGAGTTTACAGGTGGTGATGGTGGTAGTGGTGGCTTTATGCATGAGACGCCTTGACATGATACCTGAGATCGTTGGGAAGCGGACAACTTCTCCCACCTGTGTGCCATTCATTCATGCCCTCACCACAACACACCGGTGCGTCCGAGGTCGTGGTTTTCGGTAAACAGACTCGTTTTTAGCCATGGCGTTTGCCATATTTGGAGAAGCAATTTCAAGTCCCCGACTTCAATGGATGGGCAGCAGCCCCGTGCAGGCTCCAGCTGGCTTTAGCGGGTGGCGAATAGCCGTTGCGAGTGTATGGGTGTGGATCGATGCCTGATCTTGAGTCTCTTTGCTTGTGTAGGTGCATTCATAGCTGTATGCAAAGTGTTGAAGGCTCACACTGAACGACTCTGTCCCAGTTTCTGGAGCGACCACTGAAGACCGGCCTCGTAAATTGTTGCCCGATTTTTGTTTGTTTTAAGCCCGGCACATTAAGAAACTCGTTTAGAGCATGACGAGTAGATGCTGATGTTGGTGCTGCTGGAGTTAAAACTCATGTTGTGCTGTGTTCCAAAAACGAACGAAAAAAATGGAATGGTACACTTGTGTGTATGGTGAGGCGCGTGCATTCGGTAGCCATTTCTTCGTAAGCAAACGAAATCCTCGCACAAATGACGTCATGATGGACCGCGGTTCGTTGCTTCGCGCAAATGTTGCAATGTTCTAAAATTAATCTTTGCCTCTCCGTCGGGTTACACACATGCCCGAGCGGGCGTTGCTGCTGTTACTGATCGGAAGCAGATTCGAGATGGGAATTGTTGTTAATGCTCACATATGTGTACACCACGGCCACGGTATGTTTGTCGGACGAAAGGGAAAGGGCACGCTACTTTACCGACCGAAGGGAGGCGGTACTGAGAGCAAAATGGAACTTCTCGTGATGAATAATGGCAAAAGAGTAGGAAAGGAATGAGAGCTCCTGAAAATTATAGGACTTTGCTACCGTCTGTAGTTGCATCTTCTCAGCCCCATTATTTTCTACCCTTGCTTAGGAAAACAAAACAAAAAACAGATGGGACTCGTGAGCATCTCGAAACGATCAAACCACGAACCTTCCTATTTCACAACAATTTAGCATAAAAAAAAAACCCGCTTGGGGCACTGTATACGCTGAGCAGTGTCTTAGTACGAAAGCGAAAAAACATATGCTGATGGCAGCTATCGTGTGCTTTCTACTTTTAATGCTCGCCACCAACAAACAAAACGTGCAGCTGTTGACGGACAGCGAAAAAAACAGAAACCCGCGCAACTTGATGGATTTGGCGTGAACCACCGAACCAACCGACCTCGCGAATCATCAACCGTGTTTCTTTCTTCTTATAACACCTTCACCACTTGGGAGATGGATGGGCGCCATTTCAACGAACCCGCTTTGGGGTTGCACTTTTGGCGACGAGGGCTCAACGCCTTTAAATCATTATTGACCACATACACTCTATCGATCTTTCATCGTGAGATTTTGCTATGAGCTTCCCTTGTTTGGAGTGCTACTTTGCTGCTGGTTTCTAATCAACGTTCAGCTTGGTGCGGGATAGCGACGAGGACCTCGGGTAACGATAGTCCATAGAAGTGAAATTGTTGCAGAGAGAAAACATATTTCCAAATCGATGACGGTACCATCATGGATTGCATTACTTTTGCTAACGTCGATGGGAAAATCGGACACCAGCTCTCTAGACGCAAGAACGATTGCAATCAACTTGCTGCTGCAAGGCGTTTTGAAGTCGAGTTTGAGGGCGACCTTGCCCTATTAAAACGCAATCCCCAGTGAGATCACTTGGAAACATCCCTTCGTGAAAACCTTTACAGAAGTCGGTTTGTGGGGAGAAAAAAAACACTAGAATTCCATTTCCAATGCTGGAAAATACCGATCTCCTCCTATCTTCACCCTGGATAGAGATTTTGCTTCATGTTTGTAATTTTTCATCGTCATCCTCACACACGGCCCTTTTCTCTCCACGAAATGCGAACCATACGGGGCGTAAAAATAACCTTCATTCTTCCGATTCGCCATCTCCTACACTTTCTCTCTGGCATGTTCTCTCTTAGAGAAGAGAGAGAGAGAGAAAGGGGAGAGTAAGAAATGCTAAGCGAGTCTAATTCCGAATGAGCTTCACGCGCTTAGCATAAGAATGACGTCCCGCATCGGTGGATTAGCTTCTCGAGTGATCTCGTGAGTCCCCCCTTACCCCCCCGCCCCATAACATCATTACTGCGTCTCTCCTTTCCCTGCCTTGTCACAGAGTTCGGTTAGAAGATCTAATTTTAATACATCCACACTGCACGCTGATCGGATGTAAAAAACCGGTCTAGTACGCGCGATCAACAACGCGCGGAATCATGTTTAACGGTAATTGGAAAAACCTGAGAGGAAAAAAAAGGGAACTGGTGCCAAGGGATCGCGAGACAATCACGCGCAACTAGAAGCTAGAGAATTCTTGCCCTGACTTTTCGCAGCACGGGAGATTCCTTGTGTGTTGTTACGATGAAAAAAAGAATCTAAATCCGCTGCAGTTTGTTGGTTTATAATTTGAAGAATGTTTCACAGCGTGACCTTTTCAGGTTCGGCATTTGATCCGATCCTTGGTGTCTTGACCTTCTCAACGAGGTTTCTTCCTTCGAAAGGGAGTAAAAAAAGTCGTCCAAACCGGTAGGTCAGATATCTTTCACCAAAAGAGGGGCCTTTCCATTAACCGTACAGGTCGTAATTATCCCATTAATACCTATCGGAAATGTAATCGGGGCAATAAATTGTTCCATGTGTATCCATTTCCTTTTCCCCTTTTATGCTTCAAACCGGTGCTTAAGTGAAGGACATAAAGAACACCGTTGGTAAGGGCATATGCGTGCAAAGAAGTGGAAGAAGTGGTACAAGATTCCAGATAATTTTGCACGTTGTGATGCGTCCAGAATGAGGCTAAGAGTCCATAGTTATGGAGTCGATTTATTTAACTGAGGTGATCTCATGATGTCGAGCACAATCCTTTCCCTTTGCTGTAACGATCAAGTGAACCGATGTATAGATTTCAGTCTATAAAAAAACAGCAAAACGTCTTTCGCGACTTTAGTTCTCGATCTATCAGGGAGAGAGAGTATGCAGAAGACGGTTTTTAAAGGACTTTTTCGACTACGATAAACACCGGACCATGTACAATAGATCTCGTACACAAGTGAATTGAATGTTCAATTGATTCGTTAACGAGATGGTTCAATTATTAAGGCTTTATCGGCTAAACTAAAACCCCCGCCCCCGATGATGGGTTTGTAATTGCGCAATTTAGTCTCACTTTTTCTCCTTTTGCTTTGTATGTATGTGTGTGGGTGTGTTTTTTTTCGAGGTCATCGATCTGGAAACATATTTTGTAACACACACATACGTTGGGGTAACGGCAAAGACATTACCGAAACGAACAGCAATGGGTGCAAAAAACAAAAACAAAACAGGCAGGCAGCAAAACTAGCGAAGTAAACATCTTGTAATGCCCCATTACACCTTATCAACTTCCTCCGTTTGGATAGCGGGATCAACCGTGACCATGGGCACCACCGCACCACCGCACCACCGAACAATTAAACGTGCATCGAATCGGGCCGAGCTGAAAGAAATACCGTTCGAGTTAAATGATAACAGAATACAGGCTACAGGAGAGGAGCATCACTCGAGTGCCAGACGTGGTTTGCATAATTCCTCACATCGGATTTTGTGTTGTACGGCTGGGAATTTATTTTGTCTTTCGATCGGCGAGATTGCGATTAAGCGTCTTGGGTGGGTGGTGCTGCCTTTGATCGAATGCGCGATCGATGATAGATGTGTGTTTAGAAAGTGAACAGAGGAAAAAAGACTTTCAATTTTGACGTTTCATGCTGGGATATTATGTTTTGTGTGTGTGTTTGCTTACAACACCATCGTTACAGCCTTCCCGGCGTTTTTAGAAAAGAAGTGGGATGTGTGAAGCAATCGATGGAGAATACAAGAACGAAAGAAGAGTGATGAGTGTTCTTAGGCTGACTTATCTTTCTCTTCTTCGTGAATGAATGGTCACGGTGTGTGGCTGTGTGTGAGGGCAAAGGGCTGTGTTAAAGGCAGATAATTATAAACACATGCATTTGCATCGGTTGTTTGTGTGTGATTTGTTGTTGTTGAACTGATGTAAAGATTGCTCGAGTTGTTTAAGAAAAGCCTGGTAGGGTAACACATGATGGAGATGGCATTAGTTAAGGTGGCTTTCTTGCTGCTCTCGTAGTGGCTTGTGTCTTGCTTTAGTAACATTTTCTTACGACTTTTCGGTACTATTAAACCATGCATAACGACATCAACGACGACAGCATGCTGTACGAGATCATAACCTACGTCGAGCTATGGGAGGAAAGCCTTCCTGTGTATAGCTTGGGGAAACCTTCCCCCGATAGGCTTTCACATCTCAAGCACACTTTCTTTGCGAACCCCACATCCCCCCGCCCAATTTTCTCTGTTCCGCTAGCATAGAAACATTTGTGTCAAATTATTGGTCACCGTTGTATTAGCTTTTGCCCTGATTGAGCGTGACCAGCGTTCCGGAACAGAAAAAAAAGCGAGAAAAAAAGAGTCAAACAGCAAGTCCACGAGCCCTCCGGGGAAAAGGTGGGTAAATCGTCCGGTGCGAATCGGTGAAATGGAACTGCAACATTGATCGTACAGGGGGAGAAAGAGACAATTATCCGGACTTGTTTCCTTATGTTCCGAGAGCAAAAACCCTATCCATGGATGATGGCGATGGAAATGGCGATGAAATGTCAGCTGGCTGCAAGTTTCTGTGGTCGGCCGAAAAAGTTGGTCAATCAATTTTGTTTCGCCTTTCGCCGACCGTCAATCGATTTTTGGAATGCGTTATGAGTTATATTCATTGAACCGGTAGCACTGGTGCCTAACACTCAAACACGAATGTTGAGGCGCTCTCTAGGGTGATTGAATCGACTACGCTCACCTTCTCACCGAACGGATGTTCTTGGCGCTCTGATCAGGTGCTCCGCAATACGATCCTACCGGTGAGCGATCATATGTCAGCCCGTCGTCACCAGTCAGTGCAAGTGGCAAACAAATTGCCGTCAAACGACGGGCAACGAATGGAGAAGCGCGCCCAGGAACCTTATCTACGGGATATCCGCTCTGGCGCCTCCACCAACCACACTGTTGGGTTGGTCAAGAAGGTTACGTAGGAGCTCGTAGGACCATTTCGGATCCGATTACACGGTGTACCGATCAATGTCGTTGCAAAAATGCAGCCTCCAAATGTTGCGTTTTTGCGCGTCAAATGCCTCACGCTTTCAGAGCGTTCAGAGTTGCATAACTGTGCTGCTAGCTTCGCGGAATCGGTTGCTTTGTGCACGATGTCAAACAGCACAGGGGAGTGCCAAAGTGGGCTATGCATCCATTAATTAACCTTTTTTTTCTTATTGCGGAGGAAGAACGGACACATGCTTAGTTTGGCGAAACAAATGTCAATGATACATGGGAACTTGTTCATTTCTTTGATTGATGGTCAGGGACAGGTTAATTAATATGAATATTACCACCCAGCACTTAATACCACATTTTTCTCTTTTCTTTGCAGAGTGGCGAGAAATTGTACATAAAGGTGGCGGATCTCCTGCCAAAGTTCACATTTCTCGGACCCAGTCTGGATGAAGCCCTAAAGCTTCAAAATGAACACGATGAGCTGTTGCAGCAAGTACAGGTTGGTTTGTAATAAGACGCATCATCCCTTGGAAAAGCTCTTGTCTATCCTAACCAACTGTCCCTCCCATTTTTTTCTTTTAGAATATGCCAACGCCACTGGAAGAGTTCTATCGAAAAATACAAGAAAAGATCGCATCCAACGAAAGACTCAACCCGACACTGATCGAAGAGATGGCCGCTTCGCTGAATGCCGTCTGGCACGATAGCAAACAGATGCTGGCAGAACGGCGCGAGATCGTCGTACTGAATGTGGCATTCTTCGAGCGATTAGGCGAAGCGTACGGTAAAATGTCCTCGCTGGAGGTTGCCTGCAACGACACGATGATCCCGATCGAAATCGACGCGGTACGAGAGTTCCTGGATTCGTTCCGCGATCTGCGCGGTGACATGCTGGCTGCCGTTGCAGCTACGCTAAAGGCAGGTCAGCAGATGTTGGACCGATTGCGGGTGCTGTCCGAGATAGGAACGCTCGATTCCCGCCCGAACCACATCAAGCTGGATGCTGTGCAGGCGATCGCTCAGGTGGAGGCATGGCTGGAGGACCTCTCCAACCGACGGAACCAGCTCGAACAGGCGTGGATCTCGCGTAAGACACAGCTCGAACAGTGTCTAACGTTAGCGATACTGGCGAAACAGCTGGACGAGATCGAACAGTGTCTAACGCGGGTACGCAGTCAAACGCTGAGCTCGTTCACACTTGGCGAGTCCGCGCAGCAGGCCGGTGAGCTGCTAGAAACATACCAAAACCTCAAACCGGAGGCTGCCCTACTGCGAGACAAGTCGCTCAAGATAACCAAAACGACTGAGGAGTTACTTACGAGTGGATGCTTTGCTGGAGACGAAGCATGTGCCAAGGCGTACTCGGTGCTTAACGCGTGCTCGGAGCATCTGGAAGAGATCGATCACCGCGAGTCACTATTAGGACAGTCGCGTGATTTCTTTACCAGAGCGGCTGCCGTTCTAAAGCGTCTGGATCAGCTCGAGCAGGAAGTAGCCGGGACGCCAATAAGACCTGCGTCACCAAACGATTTACCAGCGCATCAAAAACTGCTGCAGGACATTCGGGAAACGATCGGTGAAGTGCTGCAGATGGGCTATTCGCTGGTGGACGATGTTGGACGTACAAAGCCCGAGGTAACCGGTGTGCAGGCGATGATTGAACGTATTGAGCAGAGGAAGCTTCACTTCGAACGCTACTGCAACGAAGAAAGCGAGCGTAATGTCCGCACGGCACAAGCCGTGAACGAGTTCGTGGAGCGATATGGTCAACTGTTTGCGTGGCTGGAGGAGGCGCGAGAGGAAAGGATTGTGCGTGGTAGTGCGATTCATCGGATGGGCGAGAATTTTCCCGAAGCAAAGGATTGTCTCCTGCTTCATCATCAGTTTCTGAATGATCTTGAGGTGAGTGATAAATCGCGATCTTACATCCAACTCAACGTACAAGTTGCATACAACCAGCAAAATGCATGCAACCAACAGGTTGCAACAAAACGATGCAACAGCTGTTTCAAATTCTGAAGATTGGTCAAGACGCCCGATAAGCTTATTGAGTTTAAGAGCATTTTTTTTCTTGTGCCGAATCTATATTGCATCTGTGTTTTCTCTTCTTACCAAACCAAATATTTAGATGGAGATATCGCCCAAAATTCCGATATAATTTATAATCATTTGTCTCTAGGTTTATGGGAACAGATTCGGAAGTAGAATTAACACACGGCTGCAGCTTTCTGGCTCTATCAATCATCAGGCAACAGATGTTTAATGAATACAATTTATATGACACTTCTGTTAATTCTTGAGACGAGAAGCATATTAGAGAACTTGACAACTGTTCTGTAATCCTGCAGCTGGTTGGCTACATTATCATTTTGTGCCTCAATTCTTCTTCTTCACACGGTATTTTTTTCCAGATCAAAGGCAACGCTATTAATAACTTGCTCGTACGTTTGACGCCAAGCCTGGAGCATCTCGCCGACGAGCAGCGCGATGACGTACAGCGAAAGATCGATCTCATCCGCCAGCATTGGATCGCGCTCAAAAACTGCGTCATCGAGCGGGTGGACCTGCTGAAGCTGTACATCCGCTTCCACCAGGAAGCAGAAACGTTGCGCAACCAGTTCGATGCTCACGCCATCCAGTTCGCCACGTTCAAGGACAACCAGGCGGACCATTCGCTCATCCTAGCCGCTATCGCCAACATCCGTCAGACGCTGGAGAGCCTACGCCCGCTCGGTGCACAGTGTCTCGATCAGCTGCAGCAGGTAGGTTTTTCTATGTGGATGAAACACCGATGAAAAAACACCTGTCGTCTCCTCCTATGGGAGGCAAAATAATAACGACAAAACGTTACTAAATAACGATTGCGCCTCCCATCGGAGGGGGGAGTAAGATTAGTTGGAGCATTGCCAATTTCCCTGTGACTGTGTGATGCTGTTTGTGCCTAGCAATGCTTGGAAAAGTTTGCTGTTACGAGTGAGCATAGCTGTGCATGTAGGTATGTGTGTGAGTGTGTGTGTTGGAGTTGTATGATTTTGGACGGTCATGGTGGTCTTGCGGTTTTAACGGATGACTGCCGTTGAATAATGAGGCAACGCGGGCAAAGTCGTGGAAAATATCACAGCCGAACTAGTTAGTAAAAATAAATTAAATGCTTTCCTTCTCATCGAGCACTGTGGAGCGAGCGTATACGGAGATGTGCGCCAATGGTGGAAATTGATGTAGAGCGGGATTTTGCTTTTTGCATGCAGTTTTGCTTTCGCGCTTGTAATATGATCGGTCAGACATAGGCAAGATGTCAAGAGGATAGTTTCATGTTTCAGGCACTGTTACATACAACATCTTGTGTACCGTGTAGGCCAGGTTCTCGACCAAAATCACAACCATGGTGGCTGGGTGGGTTTTTTGGCACGAACTTTACCCTTAGATTCGCAGGAAAAGGTGCTAAACGATCTGTACATGTCGAATGCTATTTGTAAGTCGAAGCAGCGATATCAATTAAGCTGAGCTAGTGAGGGTTGAAAATTCCGTAAATTAATATTAATTTAGCTCTCAATGTGCCAAATACCAGGGCAAACCTAATTAGTGTCAGTCGATTCCTTATCAAATATTAATGAAATTGATGATCCTCACATTTCCGGCACATTGTTGCTTGGGACGAACTGTGTGTTGGTCCAGAAATGTGAGTGTGTGTTTCGGACTCTCTCTCTCCCTTCTCCTTCTTTCGGTTGAAGTAGGTTGTAAGGCGGTTTCCTTCCTGCGAACTGTTTGTGCTATCGGCCATTTGCTCGACGGTCTATCATTCCGGCTCTAATGCCACCCGCACACTTTTTTTCCAACGGGGCCTTGCCGCACACTTTCGTGCACGAGAGAAAGCGAATATAATATTTCGTTTATTCCCGGTGTGTGTTGGCGAGCTGTTGGGCGCCTTCCCACTCACGCTCCGTTACACTTGTGTGTATATAGTAACGGTCTCTTTCCGTCTCTCTTTCTGTGTCCGCGTACACGGTTTCCGCCGCAGAATGGGGACGCATACTTGCAGAAAACTCGCGCAGCGCAGTGCGTTGAGCGGACACTCGCCGAATTTGCCGACCGTCAGTCGGCCGTCAGTAATGAGTGGGAAAGCTGGAACAGTCGACGACGCACGGAGACAACACTGAAGCAAATCATGGCTGCCAACATGGAGGTAAGCTGCTAGTTTGGTGACAATGGCTCTTAAGGTGAAGCTGCCTGGAAGTGGTTAACCATTCGTCTGGATTTTTCTTTCCTTCCCACTAGACATTGGCCGTAGCATCCAAGCTGGAGGAGCAGCTGTATCCAATCTTTAGCACCGCACTCGACAATCCAGCCGATCTGATCGAGTTCATCGGCCGGAAGAGAAGTCAACTGCAGCAGGATGTTATAGTGGCCGAGGCAGATCTAACGCAGCGGTTCGATACAATTGCCCAGCTTGAGTTGGCGAGTGATGCGGGCACCCAGCAGGACGTAGTGGCGGTGAAGAACAATCTTAACTCCATCAAGACGAAGCTCCATTCACTAAGCGCCGACTTTGGGGAGCTGTCGGATGCAACCGAGCACTTCCTGCGCTCGATCATGCAGTGTCGCGACAGTATCCGGGAGTACTTTGGCACCAAGCATACAGTGACCGGTCCGGGTAGTGTTGAAGCGATCGCAGAAGGCTACGAACAGTTTAAGCAGGCCACGATGGAATACTTCCGCGGGCTGCTGCAGCAGAGTGAACAGATTATTGAGCGTGTGAAGGCACTGGAACCGCCGGGTGCCCGTGAGCTCGATACGGACAAAATCATCACGCTGCTGGAGAACCTGCGTACGTACTTTGAATCACAGACGGAGTCCGAAAACTGTGAGCTGAAGAAGCAGCACAGTGTGCTAGCGTTTGATCGTGAATTGGGTGAGGTACGTGCGGCGATCCGTGCCGAGTGTGATCAATTGCAGCGTGAACGTGGACAGTACGGTGAAAATGTGGCCGAAGCTCAGTCAGCCAGAATTGCTTTCGAGGAACGCGCAGCAGCGCTGCAGGTGAGTGTATGTGTGTGTGTTTTGGTGGAAAACCTCAAAAATCACGTCGCTTTGCAAGACAATCTTCAAGAGCAATGCACATGTAGTGAACGCTGAGTACAAGGCCACTTCCGAGCGCGATAAATCGTGCAAATTTATTTCGCAATTGGCTTGCACTACAGGCCGTGTACACCGTGTCCTACAGGCGCCATCTTCGTCTGCACATCTTCTCATCCCTCGTGACCCCTTTGATCTTGTTTAGCCGCCGGTTTCGCATATGAATTGCGCTCTGGCTGACACTAATTGCCAACAGTGAGGGGAGGGTGGGGGGGAATGGAAAAATAAGATCAACCGTTGTTGTTCGCTGTTTTTTCTACCAGAAGCTTTTATGTTTCTGATTTCTCCACCATGGTTTTGAATTCAAAAAACCAAATCCCATCCCACGAAACCATACCGTGATGAAGTAAAGAAAACAAATCCTCACTACTTACTAGCTTCCCCTTACATCGCAGAGTTTCTCGGCAGCTTAAGGGTTTGGATGTCATAAATTGTAAACCCTCCCCTCACCCCCCTTTCCCCCATCGATCTCCTCACAAACAAGGCTTGCGTGTAGGTGTGAATGAACGCTTGTGTAGGGTTAGAAATAGAAGGAGCGCAGGTTCACATCCGATGAACGATGTCCTCCCGATCAAAGCACAGCTGTTGATTGGACCAATTATTGATGGGCACAACCGTTGATGGGAGTTTTTTCCTCTTTTTTGCTGGTGTGGGTGTGTTTCGCATAGAAAGGAGGCCTATTTTTAATATCACGACAAGTAGAAATCATTCCCGATGAAGCAATCGATAGCTCACCGTGGCCCAAGCGGACCAAACAATTTCTGCTAAAGATAGCACAAATAAAATAAACGCGATCGGGCGAATATTTGGCGCTTACATACGTTTACAGGCGATGATGCAAAGTGTTTTGTCTATTGTGGGCCGGTTCGCAAGGACTGCACATGCAATAATGCTTTAGTGCGCATTGCGCAAAGGTTTGTTGTTCTTTCGTGTCTCACAACAGCTGAGGTTGGATTTGATTGCATTGGGTCAAAGTACAAAGTAACTTTTGTGTGGACTGTTTACAATACCACAGAATGCATCTTTCATCATAGTTTATGGAAGCAATTTTACTACCATCCCTTGTACTGGAAGCGAACATGTTTGGCACTGGCACATCGTACAGAAAAGAACGGGATAGAATCAACCTGCGGCGGGATTTGATGAAGCAAACCGAATCTTCCTTACTGCCGGCGCTGATGGAGAAACGTTGTATTATTTAGACACGGGGTCCAAAACATCTACTCACAACCGCGTACGATACCCAACATTGTTTTGGTTTTCAGCTTCAAAATTAAATCCAACACGTTTGGGGTTGTCCCGGAACGCCCTCGTACAAACGCCACCACGAACATTCATTCGAAAATTCATCAACAACCGAGATGCAGCCGCGTACGTGATGGGCCGGACCAGTAGTGCTACGTTCGAAGCACGATGACAGGGGACAGAGTGTACGCGCCGTGTACACCCCGAGCTATGTAAATATTTATAGAACCGAAAGATTTGTTTGTTCTGGGACGACCCACGGTTTAGGGCATCGCGAACGATGGCGGATGATGGTGTAGCCGAACGTTCTGGTGGCGATACCGGAAGGACGGGGTCCGATCTGTGAATGACGAATGAGTCGTCTGTGGCTGGCCCCGTGAGGCATTCATTTCTCTGTCACTAACAATTAGCGATCGGCGCACCTGTTGCGAGTTCCACGTGCGGTGTTTCCACTTGGCGTCGCGTGATTGTGCGTGACATTTAATTACTACGCCTACCTTTTTCGAAAGTGGGAATCGTGTTTCGGTACAAGTTTTGCGTTTAGAGGAAATTGGCAAGCTATGCACATACAGCGGATATGTTTATGATCGTTAATCATTTAAAAGTGATCGGATGAATGATCCATATGATGTCGCTGGTTTTATTTATGACTTTGCAAAGGGGAAAAGGATGATTGAATGAGAATTTTCTTTCAAACTATGTTTTCCTGTAAAATTCTTTGAATACAACCTCAACCTGCATCGTTTTGAAATAATTTTTCCACTCCATTAGGATCTTGAGCGTCGTATCGATGCATTTATTAGCTCTGGAACGGAGCTCGTACGCCAATATCCCGAGACAAGTCCATACATCGAGTCGGAAACGCACAAAATACGCAACGAGTGGACAGACTTACTACGTAAGCTTGAGGATCACCGTCAGCTTCACACCATTTCGATCGAGTACTTTGAGTTGATAACTATGGTAAGTTACCATTCTACAAGAACCATAAAGAATTATATTCATTTGAGAACTTTTTTTTGCCAGATTGAGGAACATTATCGCACACTGAATGCGGAACTGATCAACGCCAACAACAAACTCACCATACTGAACAACGTCGATGTAGCTAACGATCTGGTAGCACAGGTCGATAACACGATCCGTACGCACGAGACACTCCAACTGGATTCGTTGAAGAAGATCGCCAACCTTTCGACTCAGCTGTACGGTTGCGACAAAACTGTCACTCTGTACACAGAAAACACCAAACTTTTCCAGACGTTCTACAAGATCAAGACGGAAGTGTACGACCGTTCGAAGGAGCTAGCCGAACAGCAGGGACGCCGGGAAGAGCAGCAACGCCAGGAACAGCTGCTGCGTGAACAGGAACAGCAGCGTTTAGAGCAACTGCAACGCGAGCAAGAGGAACAGCAACGTTTGGAGCAACTGCAACGTGAACAGGAGGAACAGCAGCGCTTAGTACAGTTACAAAAGGAACAGGAGCAGGAACAGCATCGATTGGAACAGATGCAAAGAGAACAGGAACAGGAACAAGAGCGATTGGCGCAGCTTCAAAGGGAACAGGAAGAGGAACAGCGACGATTGGAGCAGCTGAAGAGAGACCAAAAGGAAGAACAACAACGTTTGGAGCAATTGAAGCGGGAACAGGAACTCGAACAGCAGCGTTTGGAACAGTTGAAACAGGAACAGGAACGAGAGCAACTGCGCTTAGAGCTATTGAAACGAGAGCAAGAGCAGGAACATCTTCGAATGGAGCAACTTCAGCGCGAAAAGGAGTTGGCCATGCAAAAGCAACAAGAAGCAACCATTGTTGAGGATGTGCAAATAACAACCACCACAACGTCTCATCACGCTGGATTACCGCACCAGCAGCAATCGTTTGACGTGCAGACCATCGATGAGGAACAGTACCTACAGGAGCCACAAGTGCCTTTGGTCATTCAAACCGTCGAGGAGCAGGTGCACGAGCAGATACATGAAGTTGTCACCACGTCAACCCTGTCCACAATGCAACCGGAAGCGAGCTTGCGAGTGATCCAACCACTGGCCGATGTATGCGTCCAGGAAGGTCAACGAGTTCGTCTACAATGTGTAGTCGCTGGCGTTCCAGACCCAACTATCGAGTGGTACAAGAATGGCATCAGCGTACAGGGCAATTCGGACTATCGGACAAGCTTCGATCCGGCGAGTGGTGTGTGTACGTTGATGATCGACGAAACCGTCACCGCCGACAGTGCGGATATCCTGTGTCGTGCGGCAAACGAAGCCGGAATTGCCGACACTACTGCCCGGCTGCTCGTCACGGAAGCACCGCCACCACCTCCAAAGCCTGCCGGAACGGCACCAACGTTCGCTTTGCGAATGCTCGATGGAGGTGTTGCACAGGAAGGCCAACCGTTCCAGTACGATTGCGTTGTTAGTGGACAACCGACACCGACCGTACACTGGTATAAGGGTGATCAGTGCATTGACGGTTCGCCCGACTATCGGCAGACGTACGATCCGGCTTCGGGTATTGCGTCCTTGCGCATCGAGCAGATCTATCTCGAGGACCAGACGCACTACACCTGCCGTGCGGTGAACGATTGCGGATCGGACGAAACGAGTGCGTTCCTCACGGTCAAGCGTAAGTATTGATGCCAATTGACTCACCAGGCTGAGCGGTCTGATTGGGTCTCGAGCTTGGTGGCGAACAACAACGGTGCAGTAGTCGATGTTGCGTGAAGATGTGCTTCGCCTCAATCAAGCGTTGCGTTGGGACAGTGCGCAAGAAAGATTCAGCAAGTACGTGTGTGTCAAGGGTAGCGTGAACTTATCGCCTGCGTTTTTGTTATGGTTGCGATAGGTAGTGAAAAACGTGGCTTTGGCTTTAGTAATGGAGGCGCCTGGTGTCTTGTGTAAAATTACCATCGAATTCCATTAAGTGGACACGAACAATTTATGATTGCGTTTTAAGCAATAGTTTTGTAGTTCTATCGATCTTAATGACGTAGACACGGAAATAAGCCCATTGCAGAGGATGAATTCACTCTCATTGAAGTGGCCAATAAGTGTCTCATAATGTGAAGTAGCGTTCAAATGTGTGCTGTTATAGAGGTGGATCGCCTTTAAACTTTCGGTGCAGTTCTGTTCATCCACTTAAAATCTAAATCTTCGAAGAGCTTACCACCCGCCTCGTTAGCGATGCTCCGTCACAGAAATTACACGCATCGCAGCTAATGCGTGCGTTAATCTTTTGCAATAATTCTCTGCACTCAATTGAAGAAGACAGATGGGCCCAATTGAGTAGGCTAGAGCTGCTTCTTGGCCATGCGTGTACCTCGTTTGAGCCGTCCGGTGCGCACACACACACACATGGCATGCACAAACCCAATCTTTTCGGTTTCATTTAAGATTACACGCTCGATCGCATTCCTATCTGCTGGCTACGTGCGCGGTGCTTACGCACTTCAACCATATGCCTTTGGCTGCACTTGTGGGTCGCTACATTGTAGCAGCTCAAAGTCAATTTGCAACGTACGACCAATGGCAAGAGGGAAGAGGGGAGAGAGAGAGAGAGAGAGAGTAATATGATTTTCTTTCGATAACAGAAACGGGGGTGGCGAGTGTGATATGCTTCAGTTTTATCTTCCCGCATAAGAAGAAGGCATTCTTCGAAACGATTCTAAGCAACACAGAAGGTACGCGAATACTTGGAGCTATTTTTGAGGACCTGAAAGTGCGCGTCCGTTGGGTAGTATTTTCCGATAGACAGCGCACATAAAATAGACAAGCACCATTTTCCTCCTTTTGTAGGTGTTGGTGTGTCGAAATCACGGGGAGGGCGTTAGCATAGACAACACACACGTCATGCGGGTGTCGGCAACGATCAGCTGCTCGCACCTGTTGGCCTAAGCCTCGGTTGGGCAGGGCGTACGAAAAGGTCGCGTTCTGTTAATCCCGCTTCTAACTCGAACACATTTCTCTCCGCTAAAACAGCGCTGGAGCCGACCGAGTTTCCCGACTTCCCGGAACCGCTGTCGAATGTGATGGCCCGGGTAGGACAGAAGATACGGCTGGAAGCGACCGTGAGCGGTACACCACAGCCGGAGCTAATGTGGACGCACGATGGAAAACACTTCACCAACCGCGAGGTTAAAGTAAGTATCTTTATAAAGGCGGGCCGATATCCATTAAATGTCACAATAAATCTATTTCCCTAGCCATGTACTGTGGGGTTTTCAACGGGGGCCTCTAATATTTTCCAATGGGAACAGTACACACGCACACCCATAGGCAGAGAAAAACACATAAATGGATTTTAATGGTAGTATTACAAACAGATAACCCATTCGTTCCCAACCCCCTTTTGCCCCTGAACGAATCCCACCCGTGAACTTAGTGCTGGGATTCATCGCCCTAAATTAAGTCATCCAGTGGGAACATCGTTTAGGGTTGTCAAACGAATTAGCAAATTCGCGTCACATTTCCCGCCCGTTTGCTAATTTCCTTGCCTCTACGGACCGATCGGACCCGAGTATGCTTTAGTGTAGAATCCCCTGCGTGCGTTTTTAGTGTGTGTTTATGTGTGTGTGTGCGTGTGATACTCAGAACTAGCTGTACATATAGCATTAATTCGTCTAGCTAGTGATCCTCGACCCTTACTCCCTCGCTTCCTTGGCGATATTTTTCCATTTTCTACTGCATATTTGTTTTTTTTTTTGTTGCACTGTACTATTGTTGTAGGCAGTCGTTGGGTAATGTGATGGTAACTCATTACTCCATCGTCCCTTACTTCAACGTTCTGTTCGGCGTACTTCAACGTCGGTCAGTTATCGTTATTTATTCCACGATATGTTCCAATTCTGTACATTTAATTATAATGGTTAAAAATAGATAATTTTCCCTCTCGGTCTAGCCGGAGGTGCCGGACCGGACTGCTCGAGTGTGTGTATGTGTGAGCAAAGGAGCGTTTGTGTGACAGTGTTTGCGCATGCTCCGTTGTCTGAACCGGTGACAAACTGTCGTGTGTATTCACACACGCACGCCCGATGGAGGAAGAAAATCCACCAACACAGAAAGAGCAGAGCTCCTGTGCGTTATGACACCAACTGATGTGAGCCGCAGAAGAAGTTGTGCGCAGACGTAATGCAACGAAATCATTTCCAGAAGATGAGAGGAACTGCACGATCGGTTTGTTTGTGTACCTTTTGCTGTAGAAGCAAAAGCAACACCTGATCTTAGGATCGAATCGAAACAGATCGAAGGTCTGTTGGGAATGGATCAATATTTGTGTTGACTCTTAAACGGTAGAAGTAATAATTCGCGCAGAATCTTGAATAGGTTCTTCGAACATTTCAGAATGTCCTTGATTGTATTCGTCTTACAAACGGCAACCTACATGCATTTGCCCTAAAAATGTCTTTTGTCGTAAATTTTCCACGAATGAAAATTATGACGAACATAAAACTCGCTCGTATGAAGGTGTAATTGAGCGCAGCAGCGGTAGCAGGCTGAAAAACGGGAACAAATCGGTTGAATGAACTCCTCTCCGTCCAGCCGTCCAGGCGCATTGGCTTCTGAAATCTGAACATGAAAACAAGTGTCTCATCGCCGAGGGTAGAAATGTGAAAAACGGTTTGAAAATATCATCTTCCATCCTTCTTTCCATCGTTCCATTCTGCCGCATGCAGTGTGGCAACTGGTTGCATAGGGGGACGGCCGAATCTCTTCGCTCCACACGATCCAAGGGGGAGGTTTTTCTTTTTCGGTTTGTTAAGCGAGCAAGACGAAAACATGTGTGAGTGTATGTGTGCTCCCATGGCCGTAGATAAGTTGAGAGGGGAGAGAACGAAGCGAGTTTTTTAAGGGCACCGTGTGTACGTGGACTTGCTTCCGAGGAAAACATCGACCACCAACATGCACCATGACAGACATGACGGTGTGTGTTTGTGTGTGTGACTACTACACTGGCACACTGCCTACCTCTACTACGAACAACACCACTACTACGCAACGATGAGGCTGGCCCTGGGGAGTAGAGTTCGCCACTGAATGTGTCCCGTTCTTCATTTTAGTTCTTCTACGAAAACGGCCGAGCGCAATTGGTCATAGACGAGGCATTCCTGAAGGATGCTGGTGTCTACACGCTGACCGCCAAGAATATCGCCGGTGAAAAGTGCTGCTCGTGTAATGTGGTGGTGAAGGGTCGGCTACCGAACGAAACCAGCGACTCGGAACTAGCAAGCGATATGGAGCCAGTGAAGCCTGCGGTCCAGCTGCCGCTGCGGGATGTGTCTGTGTTCGAGGGAAAACCGGTACGGTTGGACTGTGTGATTGTGGGCCAGCCGGAGCCGGAAGTGATCTGGTATCATGGCGAGCGGCCAGTGAAGGAATCGAACGACTTTCAGCTGCTCTTCCAGGGCGACCGCTGCTCGCTGGTGATCCGCGAGGCCTTCCTCGAGGATGCAGGCGTGTACCGGGTGGTCGCTATTAATAGCGCGGGTGAGGCGTCGAGCCAGTGCTCGGTGCTGGTGACACCGCTGAACACGGCCGAACCGGCGGTACGACAGCCGGTCGAACGGGTGCTGCCAGTGGTCGGTGCACCGCCCCGTTTCGAGCGGCTGCTTAGCGACATCCTCGCGGACGAAGGTGAGCGGGTGCAGTTTGAGTGTGCGGTTAGTGGAGATCCGCGGCCCAATATCCGCTGGTACGTGAACAATCGCGAGATCCCGACCGATGTGACCGTGTCACCGCGCGTACACTGCTTGATGCGGGACGATGGTGTAGTGAAGCTGATCATCGAGCGTGTGCTTCCGGACGACAAGGGCGTCTACACGGTGAAGGCCGCCAACCCGTCCGGCGAAGCGAAGTGTTTCTCCAACCTGATCGTGAAGACGATCAACGCGCCCGAATTTGAGGCAGTGAGTACACCAGCCTTCCTTACCGAAAGCTTGGTGTGTCCGACGTTCCGTGAGCTGTTTGCCGATCGTGTCGTGCGCCAACACGAGCCGACCAAGTTTGAGTGCATTGTGATTGGCAAGCCGCAGCCGAAGATACGCTGGTTCTTCAATGATCAGCCAGTGCAGGGGCACGATTTTCTCGTGTCGACCAGCGGTGACCGACAGGTGCTTACCATCCCCGAGGTACGTCCGGAGCTTACCGGTAAGATCACGTGCTACGCTGAGAATGAGGCTGGCAATGCGCAATGCGTAGCGATCGTACAGCTGCTCGAGCAGCTCGGCTCTGTTGGTCCAACTCCACTGCCGGAGCCGACACCACTGGCAACGACCGAATCCATGCAGCAAGTTGATACGACTGGCTCTTCGTGCGTGACGCTTCAGAAGCATGTAACGACCAGCTCGACGTCTTCGTTCTCCTCCTCGTCAATGGCCACCGTGCAGCAGAATGGTGTGTCCCAATCGCACTCGGAAGTGCACGCAGAGTCGGCGAAGCTGGATCGTTCGTTCCATCAGGTAGGAGATCAAGCTCCACAGGTTGCCGAAGCGGCAGAACATCAGCGCTATGATAAGGTGAACGATCAGCCCGCGACCGTCCAGCACGAGGCGTCCTCGTACGTGGGAGTTGCTCCGAGCCACGAGTCGATTATTGCAAACTCGGGCCAAATCAGTACGGGCAAACCGGCGCGACGTAACATGGCGCCACGGTTTGTGACGCCATTCAACGGGAAGATCGTTGATCAGGGCGCTGACGTTCTCATCGAGGGTATTGTGGACGGTTATCCAACGCCCGAGGTACATGTCACGAAGAATGACGTTGAGCTGCAACCGGACGGCGAACGGATCAAGGTGTCCTATTCGCTGAACAAGATCGTCGTCGAGCTGCGAAATGTTTCGCCGCTCGATGCGGGCCGATATACGGCTACGGCTGCGAATGCGGCAGGAGCTTCGACCACTACCGCGGATCTCGTCGTTAAAAGTAAGACTCACTATCCTTTGCTTTTCTCCAAAAACTTTGCCTGCTCTAGAGAAGCTGATCGGTTTCCTGTTGTTTCTTTTGGCTATGATACGTGACATCTTTGGTGACATTTGTCGTCTTCAAGATATTCAAAAATTTGCATTTTTCAACGCCTTCTAAATTGTGAATCGATGCCAGTAATTATGTATCCCAAAATTCATCTATTTGGACTACTGAGCACAATTCTCAACAACACAGGAAGCTTATCGGTACCTCGGTGCTAGGTGCTCTCTATAGAAGGGCAATAATATATTCCTGGATCCTTTCCGCAATCCACCAAATGGTTGTTTCATACGTGTATTCTCATCACATGTTTCCCTGTTTTTTTGGTTTCATGTGTTGTACCCAACCCCGCCCCTTTACCCGTATCTCGTTCGGTGCGTTGTATATTTCGTGGCCAACCTACCCCCCCCCCCCCCCCTTGATTGTCCAGAGTCCATCTTTCCGCCGGTGTTTGGCAGGCGCCTGCAGGCCCAAACCGTACGCAACGGTGATCGGGTCGTGCTGGACGTCGAAGTATCCGGCACGCCCGAACCGTCCATCGCGTGGTTTAAGGATAGCCGGCCAGTCCAGGAGGTACTCGCACCCGGCAGTTACGCACTGCAGCAGGTGGGCTCCTGTTTCAAGCTAATCTTCGAGCAGGTCACACTGAACGAAACGGGCAAGTACATGGTGGTGGCGAAGAATGCCGGTGGCGAAGCACAAAGTGCGGCCGACATTGCCGTGCTGCAGTGTGAAAGTGCGGCCCAGCCGGCTCCACAGCCCGCACCCCAGAAGCATGTCTCGTTTGTGGACATGGTACAGCAGCAGCAGGTAAATACGAGGCACATCCGCCTTTGTGAGAGTGCAAATGTGTGAGTGTTTGCTTTCTAGTGCAACAGTAGCGCGTGCGTGTGTGTGTGTGTATGTATGCTTTGCTTAAGATCATGGTGTCCTGAAGGATCAGCTTCTTCCTAGCCGCTCTTAGTAGCAAAAGAACGAAGTAGTCCGCCATTCATTCGACTCTCCGAGCAATCCGTGGTTGCAAGCACCCGGATTATCAACCGAGCGGTTGAGTCGTTTCATAATCGATCATCTACATGTTTCTCTCTGTTCTGTTCTGTTTTATTCTATTCTGATCTTCCTCTTCCATCGTATAATGATCATCCACGATACGCGTTCGTGAATCAATCTCATCGTTATCTCACGACCATTCCCACCTCGACACCTGCATACATCACCGACAAATGAACACACTCGCTCGCCCGACCCAAAAATAATAAAACACGCACTTCGCAATCGCAAAATGTCACCTCACCTCAATCGCGCACGGTTCGGTTCACACTCTCGTTCGGTGCTTTCCCCAAACAACCGCCGCGCATCCCGTGTAGCAGCCCCGTTCGGAGGAGGCACTCGAGGGTGAGGGCGGTGGGTTCAGTGCCCGGCAGGAGTACGCGAGCGAGGCGAAACTACACGGTCCGACGACGGAGTCGACGATTGTCACCGAGACGCGTCGGACGACCGAGGCGACGATGCGCATGGAGCACAAGATCAGCTTCCCCGATCTGCCGGTGCGTTTCTCGCAGCGTACGCAAACGCCCACGGTACCGACGGTGACCGAGGGCACGAGTCCGATTGCTGCTGACCCGTCGGCACTACAGCAAAGCATGGGCACTAATACCGAGCATGTCGCGACCCGCTCGGACGCAACACAGACAGCGACAGTCGACGTGCCGACGACACTGAACGTTCGGCTCCCAGCTCAGTCCGAATCGAAACGGGAGAGTAGCAGCATCAGCAGCAGCAGTACCACCGTTGTGCGCGATCGACCGAAGTCATTCGAACCACTGTTGCAGCAGCAGCAGGAGCAGCAGCAGAAGCAACAGGAGCATCAGCCGCCGCCACCCGACGGTGATCTTACGGCACAGTTGGTAGGTGCAGAGCGGCCTCTTAATCTTCCCCCGCTGCCACCACCCACCGTCGGTCACGGTGTGAATAGCTGCCCACCGGCGGTGGAGGGCACGCGGGTGGACTTTTTGAAGCCCCAGCCGGAAACGATCCCGACGCCTCCAATCGGAACACTGTTCCATTCGGGAGCGGACGGGTTGACAGCGCCGAAATTTCCTCATCCCGAACCGCCGATTCCACCGACCCCGAAGAGGGACGTGGCACAGCAACGATCTGCAGCGTACCGTCCGAGGCCCACGAGCCTACCGGAGGCACGTGCACGCAGCATTTCACCCCGGCCCTCAGCCGACGCCATCGCAATGGAACGGTTGTGGTCGACTCCGAAAGCATTCGGGGCGTTTGGGTCAAGGGCGGCTGAAGAGCCGGTGTGCCAAGTGTATCGAACGTATCGACCTCCGCCAACCGTCTCTTCATCTTCATCCACTTTCACCAAGCATACTACTACCACTCAGCAACAGCAACAACCACCACCACCACCATCACAACAGCAACAACAACAACACCACTATTCGACACTTCCGTTCGCACGCAAACAAACGAAACTGCACCAAGAGCACAACGCCGCTAAAGCTCATTCCGATTCGATTCGATCCGATTTTCAGCCGATCTACCAGCAGCCAGCACCTGTACCAGCGGTGGTCAACGCACCAGCCCCGACCCAGATGTATTCATCCTTCTCCTCGACGCAGCAGTTCCAGGCGTCCTCGACGCTGTCGCAGCAGCAGTACTCGCAGTCATCGATGCAGTACCAACCGTTCAAGCCTTCCCTCGCCGTGGAGGCTCCAGTACGTGCACCTTCCCCAGCTCCCGTGCCGACCTTTGTACCGAGCTCGGTACAGGTTGCTGCTCCACCACCGGCCCAAAGCTTTCCGCCGAAGATGACTCCCTTCAAGCCGACGCCTGCACCGACCTTTGCGCCGGCTGCTGCTGTCCCGCCGCCAGTGTTCACCCCAGCTGCTACACAGCCACTGAACGTAGGAGCAGCGCCAGCACCAAGCTGCCACTTGACTCCGATACCTGGAGCTACGCCAGCATTCGTATCCGGTC
This sequence comes from Anopheles christyi, assembly GCA_000349165.1. Classification (NCBI taxonomy): domain Eukaryota; kingdom Metazoa; phylum Arthropoda; class Insecta; order Diptera; family Culicidae; genus Anopheles; species Anopheles christyi. Next base: position 89,643 of record KB698570.1, read on the forward strand.
CGTCTTACAACCAGACGCCGCAGCCGTTTAAGCCGCTGCCACCACCGACAATTACACCGAATTCGTTTGGTGCTGCTAGTACTCCAGCTGCTTCTGCTTCGCTGCCAGATACGTTTGCCAGCCAGCCAGCGTTCGGTCAACCTCAGCCGCAGCCGCAACCGGAAGCCTTTGCACCAGCTGCCGAGCCTACTGGGCCAATCTCTTTGCCACCGTATCAGGAGCCACTGTCCTTCTCAACAAAACAAACGGTTGAGCCTCTTTACCCTGGACAGCTAGGTGGTTATCAACAACCACCTCAACAGCCGCCACAAGAGGTACAGTATCAACAACAGCAGGTACAGCAGCAACAACAGCAAGTGTACCAACAGCAACAAGTGTACCAACACCAACAGGTGTACCAGCAGCAACAGGTGTACCAGCAGCAGCAGCAGCAGCAACAACAACATGTGTACCAGCAGCAACAGCCGCCGCAGCAGCCGCAGCAGCAGTACTACATGGAGCAGCAGGAAGAAGAGGTGTACAAGAAAAAGTCCGTGAAGGAAACGAAGAAAATCTTTGAAGAATCGCTACTGCAGCAGCAGGCAGCGTACGGTGAGCTGAAGGCACCGCGTATGGTCCAGGGCGTTCGTTTGCCCGTTGCGGCACCGCTGCCACCGGACTTTGGATACGGTGCGATCGCGGAGCTAGGTCTCGAGCCAGGGCCCCAGCCGACGATGGGCTACGCTCCGAAGGCCTCGAGTGAGCGCAAGAGCTCCTACTACCGGGAGCAGATCGAGCAGTCCCTGCTAGAGAGCATGGACAAGGAGCCGGAACGTGTCCCGGCCGGCGGTGTCAAGATTATCCCGCCCAGTCCGCGCAAGAAGTCGAAACCGTCGCCACCGGCGGGACAATCTGACACTGCAGGGGGAGTGCCTGCGCCACTCGAGCAGCCGGCAGAGCCGCAGCAGGGTCAGGCTGCCATGACCAAGAGTCCGTTTACCGCCACCGAGAGCGAGTACGAGAGTGACCTGGACGGTACCGGGGCCCGCCGCCAGAATGGTTACTTGGCCGATACCGAGGAGGTTGTGCAAAAGACGGCAGCTGTCACCTTCGAACAGCAGCAGCAACAGACGATCGAGAGTTTCAGTAGCTCCAGCAAAATCGAGTCACACTCATCGGTCGTCAGCGAGGTGGTACAGCAGCAGCAGACCGAAAAGGTTGAACAAAAGGTGGAACAACAGCAGGAGGTTCAGGAGGAGCAGCAGCAGCAGCTGGTGATGTCAGAAGAACAGGCGCAACAGCCTCCGTCACAGCAACAAGAGCAGCAACAGCAGCAGCAGTCCGAGGAAGTAATCATCTCATCGTCGGAAACCGTTCAGAAGGTTCGCAAAATGCATGTTGTGTCTGTGTGTGAAAGCGTCTTATTGTGACGATTTTGTCCGATTTCTATTGCTTCCTGTTGACCGGTGCTCACCCTTACCACGCCTAACACAGAGTTACCTTGTGCCAATCGTGCTGTCGTAGTTCATAACTGTTTAACATTGTTTCTCTTGCTCTGTGTGTCTTAATATGAGTGTGCGTGAGTGTCATTCCGCTTCATCCTTAATCAATAACTAGGGCGGTCTGTTTAGACGGTCCCATCGCCGTGAAATGTGTCCCCCAAAAGATTACACGCACCCCCCTAGAAAGGGACCGTGACCATCACAGCGGGAGCGTTGCCGATTCGTTGCGTGTGTTGCGTGTGTTTACCGTCACTGTAGTAACGACGAGCTAATCGATCTATGTCAATGTTTATTTTAGCGTTTTATTTTTTTTTTTTTTGTTCCTCGATTTCACGATCGACCGTCAAGTGCGAGAGCAGTCGGGGCGGTTTGTGACACAAACCGCCAAGAAGCTTCTTTCTCTACCCAAACAAAAAAGAAAATGCACGACCAACCATCATGGCGTCGGTGGTGTTGCGCGCGATCCACGGCCGACGAAATGTGCGAAATTTGTGTGTCAATGTGAAATTCCTTTCGTTCCGAACTCTTGTTGTGTTGCGTTATTTTAATTGGCTTGCTCTTTCAGCAGCAAACTGCTGCCCGTTATTTACTAATCTATGTCTTTCTTTCTTTTTCCCCTTTCTGTTTTTATTCTACAATTTTTGTTTCCCTGTCATCTTGCTGTCCCTTTCTTTTCCCTCTGTTTGTCTCTGTGTATCGCTACTTTGTATCTTGATGTCTGTCTTTCCCAATCACTGTCCTTGACGTTCTGTAACGTTGCATTGGACAATCTTTTACCTGCTGTAGGAAACGGTTGAAGAGAGCAAGATCAGCTTCCTGGTCAACAACGATCTACCCGAGGATATGCAGCCGGTTAAGGTACTGCCAACTGAGGAGCCACTGCCAACGCTTAAACATGTCCCAGTTCCCGCTGCCGTACAGCCAGTGCCTGAGCCAGCTCCTGTGGTCGAGCCTACTCCCGTCGAACCACAGCAACCGCTGCAACCGCAACCGCAGCTGCAGCAGCAGCCATTGCCGCAACAACAACAACAACAACCCGAACCGATTGCTGTGACTCCGATGCAGCAGAACGGATATCCGACACCCAGTCCGGCCCAGCCGTTCCTGTCGGACTATGAAAGTGACGCAGCAGCTCCACCATTGGCTGGCTACAAACCGGTTCATCCGGTATTTGCTCCGCCTAAACAGGAGTTTGCTTCGGGTCCGGCTGCACCGCCACCGTCAGTATTCGACCCTATCGACAAGATTCAAGCGAGCCAAATCAATGCACCGGCTGATGTACCAAAGATCGAAAAGCCAAAACCAATCAGCTATGTGCATCAGCAGCAGCAGCAACAACAGCAACAACAATATCAATCGTACCAGCAACAGCAGACCTCATCCTTCCAGCAGCAAACCTATCAGCAACAATCCTATCAAGTGCAGCAGCCCGTGCAGCAGTCGTTCCCACCGGCAGTGCAGTCGTTGCCGGCACAGTACTACACATCGGTTACGGCTCAACCCGTTACTAACACGATTGCCACCGAAACCTCCAACACGCTGCAAATGAAGGAGATGACCGAAAGCAGCAACCGAGTGCTGAACATGCAGCAAACGAAACGTGTAGTCAGCTTGGACCAGCAGCAGCAGCAACAACAACAGCAATCGTCTGTGTACTTACAGAGACCGGGTCGCTTCACGCCTGGCGAATATCGTGACAGCGATGGGTACGACAGCGATGGTAACCGCATTCGTCCACTCTGGACACCGAACCCGTCGGACAGTGATGAGCCGCACTACCGCAGTGTGCGACCCAACTTCCAACAGCCCCGTTCAACGAGCCTGCCCCGCCAGTACGAGCGCATCCAAACGCCGATGGAGTTCGACACGCTGCCAGTGCAGATGCCAACGAAGATCGAGGTGTCGGCAGGATTGGAGTCGGGTCAGCATCAGCGCAGCAGTTCGCTTTCGCGCCAAAGCACCGAAATCCAGACGACCACAACGATGACGACAGAGACGCTCAAGACGCAAACGCTGGATCGGTACGCGTCGAAGCGATTGGCCACGACTCCGGTGCCGAACACGCGCGACGACATGGCGGTCAAGGCGCACCGGGTAGCGCCGATCAACTACATCCAAAAGCAGGCCGACGGTATGGCACAGTCATTCAAGACGAAGGCGTACCATTTCAACAATGAGGTAATGACAGACATCAAGAAGACGCCGATCAAACCGATCCTGAAGAACGCCTACGGTGCGCCGATGCCTCAGCCACAACAACAGCAGCAAATGCCGCAACAGATGGCACCACCACAGCAGGCTGCTGCCCCACCGCAGGTCTACCGGGAGGAGTCACGAGTATCGCAATATGGTGAGTACCCCAGAGCTCCCTGCATGTTTCAATTTTCCTCATTTTCCGACCCGACTCCTGCTCCCGAGATGTTGGTGCGTGCATCAGGTCACCAACCTAAATACTCCGCCACACCTGACTGCTGGCAGCTGTCCCTGTCAGGAGAGTATAGAGGGATGCGTTCGATTCGAGGCAAAACGGTCTTTGCAAATTGTCAGAGCACAGATCCATTACCAGAATTACTTCCTCCACTTTCATAATGATCCCGAACGGCCAGGTTAAAGAATGGCCAGAAGAAAGAACAAACAAACAAGATGAACCCAAAATAATAAAATCACTTCTCGCATCTTCCGTGTAGACCACCGCCTGTTGCTTGACGGTGTGTTCCGATGGCGCAATATGAACAACGGCGTGTAATCGAGGTTGACGGTTGCCGTGGCAGACGAATTCAGTGTCCCCGCTGGCCGGTGTAAAAGACAGGTCGTTCCGCCTTTTTTCTCTCGGTTCTGTTCTCTTGTTGTTCATCCCTGAGGATGATCGACAACGATGGGTCGGGCAGAAGATTACCATTCTGCTGCATGTTGGTACGCTCTAGATCATTATGTACCCAGTGTGGTGTAGGGTTGTTGTTTTTCTATACATTTTTCCTCCTTCTTCTTTAAAACGGACGAGCCGAAGAGAGTTGCTCCGAATCGAATGCCTTCTCCCTCCTCTACTACTCCTCATACCCTTCTCCTTGTTCGGGTCGCCAGACCAGCAGCTGGGTGTATGTGTGTAGTAAAGTGTCGGTAGCACCTATTTTTAACGTGCTGCCGAGAAAAATCATATTTCGCCTCGCTCTCACCCCACCCGTGTTGCGTGACTATGGGATGGATGGGGAGTAGAAGGGGGTGTCCCGTTCATCCGTCCGCATCGGTGTGATGTCCTTTGCTTGCGCGCCCGTCTTAACTACCGCTATATAATTTTGCCTTCTTAGCCTTCTTCCCTCATAGCCACACATCCATTAGCCATTACATCAGAGTGCTCCGCTCAATTTTGTTGTCTTGACTTGCCACTACTACTACTTCTACTACTATCCTTACCAACATTACTACTTAGGCCCATTGGCGGATGCTACTGCTTCGATGATCATCAGAATCACTCTTTTCTGAACGCGATTGTGGTGGTTTTTATTTTCGTTCGTTCAGTTTGCTTTTTCGTTGATCTGTTCTTTTTTTTCTTCTTACGGTTGTCCCATCACATTGATTCGTTTTAGATGCTGGTTTAACCTTTTTCTCACCCTTTTACGTTTGAGTTTTGGTTTTGAGTTTTATTTTTGAGATTTTTATGATTTGTCGTTTTGTTTATCACTTTACTGTTACATCAACATAACCCCTGCCTCGTGGATGCTACTTAAGTTGCATAACCACTAGGTTTGTAGTAGTCTATATTTTTATTCGTTTTCCTTTAACCCTTTTGTGATTTTTTACCTCTCTTACCACTATACCCACCGAATGCCTGGAATGTGTGGGTTATGTTTTATGTATTGTGTTATGTTTCTTCTACACGAACGACGGTAATCAGGCACGAAGCACGTCGATCCGGACACCGGAATCATTTACTTCAAGTACGATTTCGGGTACGAGTTTGGCATCATATTTCCGGGAGAGGGCCACCGTATTGTGGCCGGGCGTGCCGGTGGTGGTAATGGTAGGAAGCATCCGCGCTACCAAAACACAGCCCAATTCGCAGCAGGTGACATCGAGGTGCCGGTGCAGCACGAGCGTACCCAGGATTACTATCGCAATAGTCGCAGCGGTCCCACTGCAGGACCAACGCCATACGGTGTACGTTCGGCTTCGGTTCCGGCGACACAAATGCACGCCAGTGCTCGGTACGGTCCCGTCCCCTTCGCTGCACCCGAACCTGCGTTCCATGGAGGAACGGGCAGTGGTCGATCTACACCCTCACGGGGCCATAGCAACCGGAACAGCTATTGCGCCACACCAGGTAGCCATGGTTTAGCTCGAGTTGTTGTCGATGTTGTCCAGCACGCTGCTGCGAGACTGTTGCTGAGAAGCCTTTTAACAGCACACAGTGTTGCACGTTGCTGAAGTCATGCGTTAGATGCAGGCAGATTCTTACAACAGCCGGACGCTGACATGTGAAACGCTTTGAATGTCACACTTTTTTTCTCTCAGTTACTACCGGAATGTCTAAGTGTATTGAGGATATTGATGTGAGCTTTGAATATTGATGTATGAAGAAAACAGTTGCGTTTTCCATCACAAACGCTTATCACTGTGAGCATGTTTAATGTCGTACCACTAATACCTTATTATTGCACTTGTCCAAAACGTGAAACCATGCAGGATTTTTCTCGCACATAGCAACTAGCGATGCTACATAGTGCATTGGTTGAACCTTTCGAACACCAAACAAAAAAAGAGGTTGCAAATTAGAATTCCTGCAGATCATTCAACTCTTTCGCAGCAGTTTTCCTGTTATCTTCGCCGTGCGGGAAGAGTGCTGTCAAGTATGCGCTCTTAACTAATCACACTGTCGACAGCCGGTGAAAGGGTCCCGGAAGGTGCGGGTCACAGCATAACAATAGAGAGCAAGAGGTGGAAAAACGGCGGGGAAATCTTTTGCGTAAATCAGCTTGCTGACGGGCGCCGAACATCGACCAAATTGTCACATCGGGGAGCCGTCGTCGCCAGATGTGTCGCCGTCGGTGCTTGTGTGTCGCAAATCTGTGTGACGTACGGACTTACGACGCCCTGATGTTCCGCCGGCGTACAGTTACATAACGACAATTAAAAAGAGTTTTTTGGTAGATGTCTCAAGATGAAGCACGGGTAGGTTTTAAATTCCTTTTTTTTTTTGTTAATTCTATCTCGACTCCAATACGTGCGCCCGGCTGTACGTGTGTTTGCCAGCGCCACCCGTGTATATTTTTCCTATTTGTCGAACTGAATAGCTGGTAATAGAAACATGATATGGCACATGATGGCACACTGCACATTAAGCAATGAGGAAACGACCACAACCACTACGACTAACGTCTCAAGAAAATATAAAAAAAAATACATCCCCTATAGTTGAATGTTGCTGCCGCCTGGGGTCAGACAAAATCGGTCGGAAAGTATTTTCAGCATCCTATCGCACCCATGTGTGCGTCTTTCGCCCGGTATGCTAACGCCCCACTCTACACCTTGGCGATGCACAACGGAGTCGAAGTCGAGTAAGAAATGGGAACAGTATTTGTGCCCGCACTGTGTAAACGGTGCGACAACATCAGCAACTCATCCTCCCTGCCTATTCCCTTCATTCAGAACTGATGGCAAGGGAAATGTTGATAATTTATTGGCACAATTGTTGGGACATGGGCATTTTCCGCTTGAACTACGCGGTGTGGCCCGTCTACGCTCTTGGCTAAGCGAGGGGAATTCGGTTTATTGTTCTTGCTGGTGAAATATACCTGCAACCTCGAACCACACAAGACGAACCTGCCTCTAGACGATGATACTTCTTGTAAAAAAGGAGAATGATGGATCTCTTCCGCGAACTCATCAACGAGAGATCGCTTAGGGTTGCCGCTCTTGGGGATGTTTATTCACTCTAATATAAGAATATCTTTGATGAGGATTTGCATGTTTTTTTTACCGATATTCTCTATTCGCAAATTTTAATGCCATGTGTTTGTGTGTATATTCACGCTTGCAATGGACGCAAAGAACAATTCCAAGGAACTACAACGGATGGATAAGGTAAGTGGCCACGCTTCTAACTGTCAAAGTCAGGAACAGCTGTCAAATTGTACAATGACAATCCAGACGATTCGTTCCCTGAGCAGTGCTATTTGTTCAATGTCATATACAAATTAAAATTACCTTTACTCGGAAAACTGATAGCTCAGCGTACTCTGGAACGGTACCGTACGATGATCGTTTATTTGATCCTACAAGCTATTGCGCATGATCATGTTGCTTTCATACTGCCACCTGTTAACCTATGAGTGTCTTTCGTGCGTGTGTGTGTGTGTGTGTGTGTGTTTGTAAAACGCTCTGTAAATTGATCGCTCAATCTGTTCACTCAAAATCTGCAATGAGCTAATCCTCATGTACCTCCACAATTTTGCGTGCATCCAGATCCAACAGCTCAGGGATTTAATAATCGGTCCACGACTAGCACACCGAACGTGAAGCATCAGGAAGAAGGTGTTCCAACCAAAACGCCCTTGTTCGTCGCTGTGAGTATTCTAGCCACTTCTAACCGTGATGCTCCCACACTACAAGGAATGATATTCTGACTTTCCTCTTGTCGTGTTTCGCTTTTAGCCGCTGAAAGACATCGCAGTTGTTAGTGGACAACCGGCGCGTTTCGAGTGCATCGTAGCATGCGATGCAGCACCATCGATTCGCTGGACGAAGGACGAGGCACCGATCGAGGAAGGGTACAAGTTTGTGCCGGAGTATCGCAACGGCGTCTGCCGCCTATCGCTACCGGTGGCCTATGAAGGTTTGGAAAGCTTGCCACCGAAGTTCAGAGCTTCTGATTGAATGGTTTATTTTCCCGTAGGTGACGCAGGCCGGTACTGCTGCCTGGCCGAGAATCATCTCGGCTTTGCGGCCACCTGTGCCGAGCTAACGGTGGCAAACAGCGACTGGAGAGCGAACCAGTAATAGTGCGCCGAATGGATTTCAGGTGCATCAAAAAGGAATTATAAAGTGTGGCGATGGTCTTTTGTCACATGTGCCGTATCGACCAAGAGAAGGAGAGCCTCAAACTTGCACGAACACAACCACTCTCCGTATCGAATGATAATGCTTCAATGATAAGAAGTTGATAGTTTTTGTTATTTTTTAAAAGCTCTCGTTTTAATCGCTGGTGAGAGCTTATGATTGATTAGCTACGACTTGTCTTTGTCGTACAATGTTCGATCATGTAGTCGTAAATGCTGTGTTGCTTTTATTGATCATCTCTATCATTTTGCTATATCTATCTGTATAGGGTTTTCCTTTCTTTTTTGTTAAATTGTTCACCGGTCTCTCAAGACGCTTCTCGCTTGCAAAAACTTTACATCGAATCCGCTTGGAAGCCCCCGCTGAATCATAAGTGTTCTGTGAGACCGCGTGTGACTCTGTTCTGTTTAAGTTTTAGTCACTGGTTGAGCTTCCTAGTTGGAAGACAGCGGACAGAAAAGTTAGTATAATGTTTGAAAGCGCAAAACCTCGAACCGCTTGACCGATGTATATCGAGCCGGAAAAGCGTGAATCTATCAGACAGTCAGGCCACACGCCAAATAAGCAAATATTTAACAATTACGAATTGTCGAAACACTGTTTCGATTGGATGCGATTGGAGTTACTTGTACCAGTTTTTGTTCTTTGAGCAATCGAGAAATCGTGTTTGATGTTTATGTTGCTAAACTGTATTTAATTCGAACCCCGAATCACCTCCCCGCCATTTCCCGCCAAACCCTCCCGCTATACCTGCATCGATCCCAGCTCATCCCAGTAGCTTTACTGTGCATCGCTAAATGATTTTGAGTCAATATATTGAGAACTATAAACTGTGTAACGAAGTGAAAGTGAATACGAGTTGTTCTGATTTTTTTCTAAATATGATGTAAAACACAACGCAATAAATGCAAATGTACGAAATGAACTGGAAATAAACAATGAATTTGAAACAAAACAACGGTCCGTTTTATTCTTGTTCAGAAGGTCCACGTCGATCAATGTCGGCAAACACGGTTAAAATTAATGATTTATTCAAACCAGAACACAGTGTGGCGAAACATGATGTTTGATGATTTATGAACATGGAATTCAGTTCCCCCAAAAACATCGTCGCTGTTTCATCAGAGAATTGCGTTCCTCTCGATTGATGGACGTAATATTTCTCTTTAAATATACTAACGACATCTGCAAGGTAAAACACCAGCTAAATCGAGCTTAGTACACACTACGAGACATGAAAGCTTACACTAGCAGTCTTCTATGATTCTCTTCTCAATATATTCGTGATACGAGAATGTTTGAAAATGCTTGAATTTGTGAAGATTCAAGAAGACATTTTTATTAAAAGTCTGAACATTTTACCTTTTAATTAAGTTAACCTTATCATTTTACATGTGCCATCTCTGGCTACCAAAAAAAGACGAGTGTACAAGTTGATCTGCTGATCACTGTACAATCGGAAAAGTGCTCGATTGCTTTCGCTATTGTCCGCTGTGGGGCGCTATCTTGTTTTCAAACAAACACAATGAGCTGAAAGTATTTTTCGTTTGGGAAAATTGTTGGCCTCGCCCTTTTCTTTTAACAAATCACCACTTTGTTTACCAAGACATATCTGCCTCGTTGAAACAATACACCGTTTACACAGCAATATACTTTATGCAATTAAATCTAGGTCTTCTTGATAATCTTAGTCCAAACCAGTAATGAATCACTAGACAATTTTGTTGTCCCACTAAAAACCCCTGCCATTCTCTAGAACTTGACGCCTGGTCCAAGATCTTTGATCCTTTGATTCATCAACTGTTTACGATCAAATCATGATCAGAACTAGAAATAGCACACGGTGGCTTAGTACCTCACCTAAAGGTGACCATTTGCTTAGATGTCTTCTGTAAGTGACTCATGAAACCTATTGGCTGTTACATTTTCCCAAGGACGGCTCTCGGTGAAACGTATTTCTCGATCTTTCTTTAAATACAAACACACACAAAGAAACCATCTTCTGCCCTATTGGAATAATCAATTTAACACTTCATTCCAGCACGATCATCATCATTATGCCGTTTCGGTACCGCAAGCGAAGCAATAAAAAAAACGCCATTAATACTAAGGAAGTCATTACATTATGCGTACCACCTATGCTAAGCTGGCGGTGAATCATCCGTGTGATTGATTTATGACGAACCAGCACTAGGGAGCTGGAAAAGTATATGCAATTTGGATGCGCTTTTCCATCTCACACAAGCATAGGCTGCGATTTCTTATCCATAACGTACAAACAATGTCCGCCTGCTGATAAACCGCTCTAATTAATAGGGAGAAGAAAAACGATGCATAGATTAACATTTTGCATTCGCAAACAAAAAAAGATACAACACATGCGTATCATTAGACTGCGGAAAGAGTAATGCAATGCGTGTCAATGTATCGCCGAATGGGTTGGGTAAGCGTGGTAGCCTTTTAAACATATGCCTCCGGATTGATGAGCGTGATAACCACGCCTAAGCTACTCATCAGGCAGAAAGACGATAATTGATTTGTTGCAGGAGAAATTTGTCTGCGTTCAGGTGATTGCTTGTGAGTTTGGAAGAGGAAAATGTTTGCTGAATGATTTTTTATAATGTGAAAAATGAATTTTGTTCTTCGCACTTCTCCAGGCTCTAAGCTCGCATTCCTGTGCGATGAGTCAGACCCTGCTTATTCGTTCCATGAGCGTTCGAGTAGTGCAGAAAATGCGAACCGGATGCTACCAATCCAAACTACATTAGAGCTATTTTTGGCAGTGGGACAAGTGAAAACGGTGCGATAAAAAACAAGCAGCAAACACTCAAAGTAAAATGCAAAGGATTCCAACCAATCCAACTGAGTGTACTGTTGGAGAACACCCCGCAGCATTAGTCATCGTTTCTCTTAATGCATGCGAAATAGAGAAGAGTAGTCAACCTTTCGGAACGTTAAAAGATCAACACAGCATCAGCTGTTTCGTGTCGGAGAAGAGATTTGTTGTGAGATGTGGCAATATTGGTAACAGCGTTCGCGAACTGTTAGTGCGCAATCTCGGAATCTACTACGCATGCGTCTGGTGACAAGCCGGCGGACAAGAGCCGTTTTTGTGTACAAACAACGCGAGAATCGTCCCACGACCGGCAAATCAGCCATGTTTGTTTACGTACAAGATGACAACAATAACAAGTTGTTTGGCGATTTGTTTTTAAGATACGATCAGATGGTTGGCGAGAAAGTTCGGCTATTTTCCACCACCGAGGCTGGTCTACGCGAATCGAGAGCGAGAGATCTTGGGAGGTTCGAGAACTTTCGGATATCTTTCGTGTACGTCTGCGCAGTAATTTGGTTTCCATCCGCCAGCCTCCGTTGCCAATCCTCCAAGCCGTTGTTTTCCTTTCCCAGCAGCGTCTCAGCGGCCTCCTCGTCCGCTTGTGCGATTTCCTTTACCTTGACATCTTACAACGATTACCGTAATCCCAGGGGTGGATTGCATCGGCGCCATAGCTCATTCATGTTTGTGCGGTAAAACGTCGTCGGGTGGGTGCCGTCTCCGTTCACCATATCTCATACTACTCCCCCTTCCTTGCGGAAAAAGGTAAGAGCGATGAACCAATTTGAGGTCAATATATTGGACACCTATACGGTTGTGACAACAAACTGTCAAGCTGTTGTCAGTGGTGGAGAGGAATGTTATGCGACGAAGAATTCCCGTTGTTGGTAATAATTCTACTCGGTCCTTTGCTCAAGTGTTAATCCCACCGAAAAGCTTAAATTGAGCTGCGTTCAATTAAGCAAAGTGCGAAACCAGCTCCAAACGTTCACTGGTCAGATCTTCTGCTGCGGATCGCTCTTGCGTTGGTTAATTATGACAAATGGACCACCGCCTAAATGTCGAAACCTCTGGTACGGAGGTCAGGGCAGTAGAACGAAAAACAATAGCAAAAAAAAAAACACATCAATTAAACAACCACCCTTTTTTGTTTCTTCTCTTTCTGTGTTCGCTGTTTCGATTTGGCAAGTTGACAAATACCGATCGCTTTGCAGGGACATTTAAAAAGCGTGCGTGTTGTAAAGGAGCGTGGGATGATCCGTTGTAGCGACTCCTTCTTGGCAGTTTTCTTCAGCAGGGCGGATCAAAAGCGGGCAAACCAGGCGATCAGATCAAGCGGGGAGGGGTTATTTTTAAAAATATTGCCCACCTATTGTGATGCTCGTTTGCTGATCGTAGTGTGCGTGAATAGTATCTTCGATTGGACATTGTAGAGATCTCCGTAATGTGGCGCCCTCTAGACGAAGCTAATCGGAAACGGTATTTTTTGTGCAAAACAATTTCCCGCGGGAAATTGTACGAGAAGTTTCTTTTCCCACCAATAAATCTTTCTAAACTCTTGTTGAAGATTGTACAAAGCACATCGGCCGTGTGTCTTTCGAGAGGCTACATTCTTTTTTGTCATATCCCGATCCTTGCGTGATGGTGATCGTAAAATAATCATCAAATGATTTAGTTCACCTTTATCTTTCCCAAACGAAGCAGATGCTGCACATGACACATTGGCAGAGCAAATTCACGCTACATACGTTCGTTGCGCTCCCAATCTTCGACGTTCTTTCCTGGGCTATTGCGTGAAACTTGTCGTTTCTTTTAAGCACTGAAACACATTCTAAACCATCCTCAAACCCCAGGCAGCAACACGGATAAAAGCTCCAACACCATCATCTAACCTACCGGTGCGATAAGTGATAAACGTTTTTGGTGATGGTGAACATCAATGATCCGCCCTTAGCACTATTGCCCAATGTGCCTGCGCGTCGGTTCTTGTTTGTGTGTTCTCTAAATCCGCAGCCCAGAGGAAGCGTATAAATAAAGTAATGTCTGCCAGTTCGACGGGCTAAAAACGAGGATCACGATGCTTGGTGTGAGGCTCACATGCTATGCCAGCTCAAATTACACTCGATCATGAAAATCTCATCACACACACGCAAAGTGCGGAAAAGAATGATTATGTCACGGTGGCAATTATCGCACGCTGCAGAGCAATAGGAAGTGTCGTTTGCGGGAAGGAATTTCTACAACAGCGCTACATTTTCCTCTTGGATTTCCCCCTTGGCAGGAGGAGGGCAACTGTCTGTTATGTATGTGTTTGCGTGTGTGTGGTGGAATTACTGGTGGCAAACTGTTTCGCTTCTTTCGGTTGTTGATTGTCGATCCGTTAGCAAGTGTCGATCCGCAGCCCTGTGCATGTTGACAAATTGCTGGCAGAGAGCAGAGCCACTGGTTGATCGATGAGAAAGAATATTGCCAATGTGGGTTTAAACTAAAGCAATTGACGTTAGAGCTTATGCTGACGTTTGCTCTCGAGTCTTCCGGATTGACGTTCCTAAATATTTTGTGCAAAAAGCGTCATTAAAGCGAGATTAACGACTGTCTTTACCTTAACTTTTGGACACATAAAATAAGTTAACTAGAAGTTAATGTTTTGACGTCGATGTCTGAAGCCGAAGCCGAACTTATTTAAGGCGTAGTACAACATACAGTTTTCAGCCAACATATCTCAAGGTCTAATTAAGATCGTTGTCATATTACACCTAGGCCATTCGACCTAGACTAGCCACTTAAACATATTGTTGCTCTGCAGATCCACCTGTTGATTCTAGAAATGACTTATAAAAAAAACAGAGTAATTTCCCTTTCTCTACTCGCGATAACTGGTGGGAGACATTTTAGTGTAATTTGATTGTGAAAATGGGTTAGGCATCAATAAAATAAGCATTAGTACCGATTGGCAGCTAATGGTATTAAGTCTTTCTGTTTGTTTCCCTTCGAGCCAATCATCGACCTTACTTGATAAATGCGTATTTCATAACATTGTTAAGCGTAACTTGATCACGCATGCTTGTGAGCGGAACCGCTCTTAATTAGTTCATTGGTGTCTTGAATATTGGTGTCCCCTCGGTCTGCGCCCACTAATCGCACCGAATGCTGTAGCGGCCACAACATAATAACATAGTTTCAACGTAGTGTACGCATACAGCAGAACAGAGCGGGAAAAGCTGAAGATGCGAATCACGAGAGATGGAGAGAGCGTGGCTTTTCTATTTTTATTTCAACCAGTTGTCGTCGTCGCCGTCCTATTCGTCGTTTGCCAGCCAGAAAATCATTCTTGAACAGCTCTAGCTACAACTACCACAAACACCCTAAAGCTACTGCAAAACTGCACGCAATACAAAACCACGATCGGTGAACGCGTTTTTATGGGCCGGGAGATTTTTTTTTCTTCTTCTACCATTGCTGCTACAAACAACACGACATAAGCCAACTCACCCCAAAGCCAACTGGCACGCTAATGTAAACGATCGACATCACACCACTACGCGCCACCCAAACGCAAATTCACCACCGTGTAGCACCCCAAAATCGTGCGGGAAAAACGGCACGAGAACAGCCACGTTCTAATAATAGCTCTTTCGGTTCGCTTCTCCTGGTGACGGTTTTTCCAACACCGCATCATCCGTTTTCTGTGTTACTGTGGTGATGATGTCGTTTTTTTTCTGCCTCCCATTCTGTCCCACTGACTATGGCAGGGAAAAGTATTCTCCTTCCCGGCACGGCACAGCA
>KB698571.1:0-53290 GCA_000349165.1 Anopheles christyi
ATCATGTTGAAGATGAAAATAGAGCAAACGAACGAGAGTACATAGCGTGGGGGGGGGGGAGGGGAATGATAGAAGGGAGGCAAGAATATTGGAGCCAATCGTTATCAAAGCAATCGAAGGAATTGGTTGTCAACACCTCTGCTGGGGATTCAATTGTTTGTTTCTATGCTGCATACTGCTCCCCCACTCGCTTGCTCTATAATTTAACCCCCTATCGCATTTCACTTTTCAGCCTATCGCACGAACGAGGGTAAACCTTGGATTCTGCCAGTGGTGAAGAAAGCCGAGGCCGCTATCGTCGCTGATGGATCGCTTAACCATGAGTACTTGCCGGTGCTCGGCATGGACAGCATAACGAATGCGACTAGCTCGTTGCTGCTAGGCGAAGATAGCGATGCACTTGCGAGCAAGCGTGCATTCGGTGTACAATGTCTCTCCGGGACCGGTGCCCTCCGTATGGGGGCCGAATTTTTGTCTCGCATTCTGAACCGTACCATTTTCTACTATTCTAACCCTACGTGGGAAAACCATCACAAGCTGTTCCTGTACGCTGGGTTTACGGAACCGCGCACCTATCGGTACTGGCACCAGGAGACCCGGGCAATTGACTTTGCCGGCATGCTGGAGGATTTGGAAAAAGCACCGGAAGGTGCGGTCATTATTCTGCACGCCTGTGCTCACAACCCGACCGGTATCGATCCGACCGAGGACCAGTGGAAGCAGATTGCTGACGTGTGCGAGAAACGCAAACTGTTCCCGTTCTTCGACTCCGCTTACCAAGGATTTGCGAGCGGCGATCCGAACAAGGACGCGTTCGCTGTGCGCTACTTCGTGAGCCGAGGATTTGAACTGTTTTGCGCGCAAAGTTTTGCTAAAAATTTTGGCCTCTACAGTAAGTGCATGTTTTGTTTGGAACGGTAGGAGGGGCGAATGAATAATCATTTGCTTGAACATTTGCAGACGAACGTATTGGTAATTTGACGGTGGTTCAAAAAGATGCCAGCACAAGTGCTGCTGTAGCCTCGCAGATTACGCTGCTCGTACGCGGCATGTACTCGAATCCGCCGGCCTTCGGTAGCCGTATCGTGAGCCGCGTGCTGAACGATAAGGATCTACGCAACGAATGGATGGAGTGCATCAAGACGATGAGCTCGCGTATCATCACCATGCGTAAGGCACTTTACGATGAGCTCGTCGCTCTGAAGACGCCCGGCACATGGGAGCACATTACTAATCAAATCGGCATGTTCTCCTACACCGGACTAAATGGTAAGCGTTAATTATCCCGCTGCAACAAGCAACCTTTATTTCACGCCCACGTGTCGCGGTCGATTGTACTTGTTTATTTGCAGAGAAACAGGTCCAGATACTGATAAGAGAATTTAGCATCTACTTGCTAAAAACGGGACGTATCAGTATGTGCGGACTTAATGAGAGTAATGTTGCGTACGTGGCCCAGGCTATCCATGCTGCAGTTACCAGGGAATAGTATACACCTTCGGATAATAGCCATGGAGCGAAGGAGAGTTAGCTCAGAACCGGTCCATCGGTGGCGCGCGTGTTGTGACGTGCGAAAAAGAAAGGACCCAGCAGTTTGCCACTAACCTTAAAATCTCCAGAAACACTGCTTTACACAACCACTAGCTATATACAATAACGCACCATAAGTAGTCTTTAATTTTGTCTCTGCATTTTGATTGATTTTAAACTGCTGCATGGGATGAATTGTTAAGCACACCACACACAGTGAGGAATAGTAACGAGCATGATAGGAAACCACACCACATATCCGTCACGTCTCACCCAGTGTTTTTGATACGCAATTTGTTTTTTTTTTAAGACGCAAGGCGCTGCGGCGTATATGAAACGGTGCAATATTTGCCGCAACACAGTACAATACAGTTTACAAAACACCAACCACAAACACGGGTCGAACATAGAGTTTTTATATCACTTTGAATTGTGTTTTCTGTAGCGGTGATTAGATATAAGCGACTGCGTATAATGTGGTCGAATTGCTGGCGAAATTTTAGGAATTAGAAACTCTATCTAAAGCTGTTTAACAGTTTAGCGCGCATTCTCTGCTCTGGCCCAACTTCATGTATAAAGAAAAAGGCGTGCGTAGGCCGACCTGGCTCGATGAAACAATAAAAAGAACATAATATAATCCTGAAAATAAATGTCCACCCTTCTTTGCTTTGCCCGAACATAATATGTTGCTTATTTGGTTTGCACTTTATTTTAGTTTCAGTTTTGGTTTCAATGCATCTCGGGTACTTTTATGTAGCGGGAAGTTTTACTGCAATGTTTGATGAGCTCTTGAATGTGCAAAAAAAAAAAAAGATGAGTTAATTCTACAACTATTATTGGGTTCGCAATCAGCTATTACATTTGCAACTAGTAGAACACAGCTAAAGGAGAAAGATGTTGTAGATTTTGATTTTAGCAAAATTGTTCTGGAATTATTGCATGCACATTCCGCAACCCTTTGTTTTCTAAACGCATAGAGCGAATATGATAAGCTTGTGCATGTGTGATTTTTTGTTACATTTTTTCATTTACTGTTACTGTCCTGTGCTTACCTCGCTGTGTGCGCAGAACCACACAAACAAGCGTTCTGTTTGCTGCCATCGAAATACTGACAAGTATTTAACAAATTTTCGCATAGCAAACCACAACTCTTCTCTATTGCTGCTACTGTTGCATCGTTTTGCATCTTGGTTACTTGTTCTTCTTTTGTTATCTATCAATTGTGTTGCACCTTGCGTAAAAAAACTGCTACTCCAACGAGACCGTTCAGTACCATCATCGATCACATTTGAATGTTTGTTTGTTCAGCCAATGTTTGCCATTAAAAAAAGAAAAACAACAGAAATTAAGGTCCAACTACTCCAATTACTAGCAGAATGTTGATGATTTAGTTAAACTCACCGATCGGTTTGCAATCTTGCAGATATATATTAGATGTAATAAAAAATGTTTTCAATTTGGTTAAATCGTACAGTTACTATTTCCTCTGCTGGTTTCTGGCGTTGGTTATGCAACCCTTAACGTTTCGTCAAGCGTAGGCAAATTCTTAATCTTCATGCCGCGTTTTTTCCTTGTAACCAACTTTAAATGATTTAATTTGAGCGCCAACAGTAGTACAATAAAGAAAAACAAACAAAAATACACAAGAGCAGACGGATATGCTAGTCACTAATGCAAAATTATGTGCCATCAATACTTGTATAGTTATTGTTATTCGATTCCTTTCATTGCTCTCTTTTATTTTAATCCTACAACGTGTGACGTGCGTAACAAAACTCAATACGTTAAATGGAGTGTAATTGTGTTAAAACGAAAAAAAGAATGGTAAAAAGACAAATAATATAGTATAATAATAAAATAGTAACAAATTAATACCTCTCAGTGGTATACTAACAATTAATGGACGAATTTCTGAGTACTGTCTATATGTCGTGTCCCATTCCTTCCATTCCTTCATTACCAATTCTTTGCAAGAGCAAACGAGCCCGGGATCACATACCATGTTTCTTTTTCCTACTTTTTGTTTCCTTCTCGTGTTAGCATTCGTTATAAACATCCGAGCCTACCTACCAATGTTTCATTGTTAATAATGTTAATAAATAAATATATAATTGTCTGTATTCGTCTCTAATAAACCATTTGTGTGCCTGTTGCGTTCAATGCTTTACACGCGTGAACGGATCTGCCTATATACGACATCAAGTTAAAGCTAAGTATTTGTTGCTCTTAAACTAGTTTTACTTTCAAAATCCAGGTGTTTCATGGTTGCCTGGTCTTATTAACCATCCGGTGTTACTTCCGAGACGAAGTATAAGGTCCATTACTTGTGTAACCGTCATAACCACGCACTTCATCTAGATACACTTTATGTCAAAGCAGATAGCGAACAGCAACATTAGAAAAGATATTTCGTAAGCCGTTTAAATGCTTTTCAAACATCTCCTATTTTCTCCTATTTGCCACAGAAACATGATGTTATTCGGGCCACAATCGTCACATCGTATCGCTGGTGGATGAGCGGTGCTAGATCAGAAGATAGCAATTGACTGGTCTTTTCGTCAGGTTTGTTGTTGTCCGCGGTGTTACCGTTGCCAAAAGGGACACTTTTTCTGTTGTTATTACAATTATCATTGAAATTCGACATAGCAACGGTGGTGACAGCTTCATTTCCCAGTGTAGTCGGTGAGGGTTGAAGCAAAGACAGCTCGATAGCGGTAGCCCGAAGCTACCACCAATCTCATTTTATTTTTCGTCCCGGTAGGGTTGGACTTTCCGGCGGGGTGGAACCTCCACTGGCACCTACGTGTACGGTCGTGCCCTGCGGATTCGGTATACCTGTACCATAGATACCTGTACTTGGTATCGTACCGCTAGCAACGATGCTATGATGTTGGTTAATTTTACCCTTCGGTACCGCCTTGAACGGGTGGTGCAGTTTGCGCAGCGGTCTTGGAGACGGTTGATCCAGCGATACGGAGGCAAGCGTTTGTTGCGTTACCTCACGGGCCGTAGCAACCATTTCCGGATGGTGTATCCACGCTGGAATGCATTAGGGGGGAGGGGAAGGGGAGTGAAGGGAATGAAATTAGTCCCATTCGAAAAGACTGATTCCACAATCACGCGTAAAACCCACTTTTCGATGGTCCTCGGCTGTGATGGTCAATTAAAGCTGCCGCCAGTGGGGCCGTTGCATTTGTACCAGATGCAATTGAAGATCCTACAGCTGCTCCAACACCGACACCTCCACCAACCTTGCCACCAGTTTGGGGTGCGATCGGACAAAATATGCGAGCGGTAAAATCTTCAAACGTACTATTTTCTCGATGCCGCAATGCAACCGTATCGATCGAACGATTACGCTCTTCGTAACTGAAAGAAAAACGAACATTATTGTTGTGTTGAAAAGATTGCCCTTATCATATCACAACATTCCATAATGGTACTTACTACTGCTGGTACAGCGGAAGGGAGCTTCGCTTCGCACGGCTTGCATTGATCGCCGATGCTCGCACCAGACTGGCTAAACAGGCACCTCCAACGACCATCTCGTCCGACAGTGGACCAAACCACGGTACTTCCGGCTTTTTATTTACCGTTACTCGAAACAGGCCACTTTTAAGCGGATAGATGACGATTAGCACGTCACAAAACTCGGTCGGCAAAATGTCTCGCCGATAGTCACGGTTGTGTTCGCTCCACACGATGTGCACCTCGTCATTTCCAAGGTGACGCGTTTTGTTCAGTATTGCTTCTGGCGTGTCGGACGGCATACGGGTGGATACGTGGTAAATCACCTCCAGAAATGGCGTCGCATAGTAGGGTGCAGTCTGGCCGCAACCCTGTCTCGGCAGACCACCAAGAAAGCCGTTGTGAGACTCTAGCTCAACTTCCCATCCCAGCGCGGACACGAACATCTCGTAAGTACTGCTGCCACAGGCATTGCGCAGAATGCTGCCCTTGTCCTCCTGTCCATTAGCTACGTAAATCACAGCCATCTTGTGCGTTTCGCGGCACTTTTGATTATCAAGATTGCGCAACTCGCGCAGCAACTTATCGGTGCGCTGGAGTAGGTGGGTTCGCTTGCGTCGTTCCCAGCCGGCAAGACCGAGCTGATTGAACAGTATACGGCCGAGTTGGAATGGTTTCGTTACTGTGTCGATACGTTCAAACTGTTGTTGTTGCTGCTGTTGTTGGTTTTGCATTGTGTTGGTAGCTCTTGTGGTGATGCCTGTTCCGGAATCGTCCGAGTATGATTGGCCAGGCGAATAACTACCATAACCACTGCTGCTCACAAGTGTTGGGTACGAGGACGTTCCACTTGGCAGCGAACGATCAACACTCTGTTGCCCAGTGCTGCCGGTATTTTGGCGTCCTACTGCCTCTGCTTCGATCGTACGCTGATTAAGAATTATGGATATAGTCTGCCCTTCAAGGGAGGCTCCCAACGGGCTAGGCCCGGCTGTGTTTAGCGGCACCTCGGAACTATCCAAACATTCCGGACTGGTGTAGCCAATGTATTGTAGCAGCTAAAAATATAATTATTGTTGTAAGAATATCCAAATTATTACCTATCGTACAGAGCACGTGTTTGCGTGTTTTAATACATCGTCTTACATACTTACATCGTCTAATTGGTCCAAATCGGGCGCCAAATCCTTGGCAACTGGTAGCTGATGTACCGGTCGATGCCGCAGCGTATGTCGTGGACCGTGTAACATTGGCAGTCCTATAGCGGTAGACATAAGCGGATCAATCGAAGCACTACCACTAGCGAAATGCCTTGTTGTGACACCGCCTCCAGCTAACTGACCAGATCCAGCAGGTAAGGTTGAAAAAGCATAGTGTCGCGAAACCGGAGCAGCACTTTGGAATGTTGCGTTTCGTTCGTAATCAATCGATGGAACTGATATCGAAGGCTCCTGATACAGTATCGAGGCATCCCAGCAGGCTTTTCCGTTCAGGTCGCGAAGCAGTAAGCGCACCTGTCGATTGGCAGTCAGTAAACCTGCCGTAGCACCGCCCCCTGGCAGTTTAAGGGCAGGCAGTTCAATAAAGCTTGCCACCAATTCGGGACTCAGCATGAGCAGCTGTATGTTCGGAGACGCTAGCACATGCTCCATGGCATCAACTCGAGCGCCCGCGATGGAATTTTCCCGCTGAAGCGTTGCAACAGATGACCCCACGGTTGAGCCGCCTGTGCCAGCATGAACTGGAACAGCAGCAACCAACGCAGTCATCAAGTCGTCCTGCTCATCGACCAATGAACTCAGTCGTGTTGCTCCAATGCCCATCGGGAAGTGGCCGAGGTTGGTTATCAGGTGCATCGCTACCGTTTTAGCGCACAAACGAATCGCTGAATGACAGTTGGCGATTGATTCAGAGGTTTGATATGCTCCAGAATCGCCGATACCACCCGGGCCGCTTTCACGTACGTCATCCATCACGATGGTTGAATCAAAGTCCTCATCGGTGGTGAAGAGCTTAATGCGCTCACCGTTCTGCAACCCGGTGGCTATTTTGTACAGAATACGAAAAACTATCAGTATGAGCGGCTCCGCTGAATCGTGATGCTTTGGCTGTTGCAACGTGCGCACTGAGAAGGACATGCACAGCTCGCCAAGCGTTAAGAGTAGCGAGGTAAGAACTATCTTATCCGATTCCTTTGGATGCGGTACGTTGTGGATGTCCAGCGAGAGGCACACCGTGTCAATTATCAGTTGCGGGAGTCGTTCGATCTGCTCAATACGTGCTCCTTGTTCAGCGCACAGTTTTAACGTTTCAGACGCCAGACGGGCTATCGTGTGATGCTTAAATTGGAGAGCCTGTAAGATGACCTGGAATGCTTCGCGTATGCGCGGATTCACGGTATTCGTAACAGACTCACGGCGAGAGCTCGATTCGCTACTGTGGTGGGGAACTTTTTGCTTAAATGCTGCCTCACTGTCCCCGGTATTGTGCTGAGCTGCTGGATTGGTGAGGTTCTGCAAGATCCATTGACCGAGCGACGCGATTGCGATGCATCGAGCTTTTGCTGTGGGTTCGCGTCGAGCACAGCGTAGCACCACGTTGAGCACGTGTTCCTGTAAATCAGGACACTCCATTAGATCGATGTGAGGCTCAGATGGCTGTAGAACCGGTCCGGGAAGAGATGTTCGTGGAAAGCAAAGTAGAGACCCAAGCAACCCAGCAACTTGCGCACGAGGAGCGTTAGGGCCTGTCTCAGACGATGTAAGCACGACAGTTGCTGCGTGGACCAGATCTAGCAGCAGGAGAGTGTGACCCGGTAGGAGCAGACTAAGGAATCTTGGACCACCTAGATAGCGCAGCGCGGTGTACGCCATTGCACGATCTTCTCCAGTCAGTGCTTGATGCAATGCATGGTAGAACAGGGGCAGCTGATTGTTTCCCAAGCTGGCACCACTTTGTACGATCGTACACAATAGCTGCATTGCGTACAGCTTACCCTGAGCATACTGTGCGTCGAGAGCGAGCGCACCGTAGCACCAGGGTGCTACAACAGCAACAGGCGGAACTAGATTTGTACCATTTGGGAATGCTGCAGTAGTCGATGAGTGTCCACTGCCATCAAGCGATATTCCTTGATTCATGCGGATCTTAATTAAACTCTCCGTCATGCTGACCAAATACTGGTACACTTGGGCATGTAACTTTGGATTAAGGATCTTATTTACGTCGCCGAGTGCACCGAGCATACGACGCCACATCACGGCAGCTACATCCGGCAACCAACCTTTGGCAGTTCCTCCAGCCAAAATAGATCGTCGATCAGCGGTGGTAGTCATCGACGAAGATGAACCTCCGAACGACTGAGGATCATCCTGCGTATCAATACTGGAACTATCTGCGGTAAGCACATCGGTTATCTGCATCGGAGAGTCTTTTATCGAGCCGCTCTCAATACCACTTGAAGCGGTAGGTGACGGGCTGCGGGATCCTCCTGCTTCACAGCTACCCCCAACGCTATTGGGCGGATGATACCCATCGTCGTCCGGATGACGTTTTTTAACTGATCCACTGCCTGGTGGTCGAACCGAATCCAGTGAAACTGCACGTCGTAACACACCTCCCCCAACTGATCCTCCTAGGGCTTCGCCAATAAGCGGCACTTCCGTGCATTCGGAAAATGATGCGATTTCCAGATTCTCGCTGCTGATACTCAGGAATGTGGATGTGTTGGAGAGCAAGCGGGAAAAGGAATGGTCAGCGATGTGATGATGTTGCTCTGCCGCCGAATTGTGCACCCGTGAATTACCTCCCATTGCCAATCCCAGAGCAGCAATACGCAAACGACGTCGGGCACGGGATTTACGAAACGGAGCGGACATGAGGCTACCTTCACTGTAGCTTCTATTAAGAGATGGCGTACCCGGTATGCTTCTCGTGCTCGGTATTCGCATTCCTCCAGCAGTAGACGTAGTAGAGGAAGTTGTTGCGTTCGTCATTGGACCACCACTACCTCCATTTAACAATCGATCTTCATCCAAGCCAGATCTGTTTTGACCCCCGCTACCACCATTGACATTACTCCCCATATGTGCAGTCGCACCAACCGATCCTGCCGAAACAACAGCATTACTACCATTTGTAAACGTAATATCATGCATTCCCGTACCATGCCTGTCGGAAGTGTTCACTCCACCAACTCCGATGCCATCTCTTGCTGTCACTGAACGTCCACTCTCACCAGTTGTCCAGTTAGACGGAGTTCCACGTTTTCTTTTGCCTTTTTGCTCTGCCAGCCGATCCAGGGGTAAGTCGGAAAGGTTTATGTTGTACACCTGTCGTGCTAGGACGCGTGTAAGAGTTTGCATTGTTTTATCCCACTCAACTATTAGCTCTTCTCGATGCGTTAACGAAGAAAGCACCTTGAGAAAACGGTCCCACAGGCCCGCATTTACGGGCACATTCGTGTGCGCTCGTATCCACGTGACGATGAGTGTCTGAAAGATGGGCTGTGCTAGCCGTCCACCGAGATTATTCTTTTTCGCGTTTGGTGGGGAATTCTGCAAAATAACGGAAGTAACCTGCAGGAGTACAAGTAAGAGCTGCTCCCAGGTTTTCGCCTCCATACGCGTCTTCATAACCATGGTACGGTAAATGTTGAGCACTCGCTTGCAAATGTCCGTCTGCTCGTCGAGCGGTGTTGCATAACCGTCCGCATTAGTTTTCGATTGAAAGTGCAAATTCAGATGAGCCGTATTAACCATAAACACGTTAACTGCATTCGTCACAAACACTTGAAGCACGTTCTGCAGTCCCGCTCGAATGGAACCATTTTCCTTGGTCATCATCATTGCTCCCAGATATGAGTCGGTTCGTAATCTTTGGCTACCCGGGCGACTATTGCTTGCGGTCGACGAGACCATCTCCATTGCGGGTGCAACAGCAGTACCACCAGGGGATCCCGCTGCAGCCGGCAAAGCTTCCAGATCCGGCTCCAGCAGAAACGGTGGAGGTGGTATGCTGCTCATCCAATCTCGATAGACAGAGATGGCGATACGCATTGCTTCAATTTGTGATTTGGAAGTAAACGCCATCAGAAATGCCTGCCGATAAATTTCGTGCACAAAATTGACCGTCTCGCGGCTTGAGTATAGGACGTCGCGTACTAGCTGCGTCTGTGTATAGCCCATGTGTCGAAGATTAGATAGTAAACTTGCATGATCGAGGGATGCACCTCCGGCTCCAGAACACGGCTCATCTTCAATTGAGAGAATCTGCTCCAACTTACTATTTACGTGCCGTTCGTGCGTGTATTTTGCGATCCAGATGATGAGCACCACCACACACGAGCTCATAACCTCCTCTCGCTTCGATACGCTTCGGATTACGGGTAGATCGAGTTTCGGCTCGTACACTGATGTACTGTAGTCGAACGAAGGACAAAACACGGGCAGGTACTGTTCGCGGAACTTTGTCAGCAAAAAGTTGAACGTCCGAATGTGTCGCTGTGGACTGTTATCGCGCCATTTCAAACATCCGCAGGACTGCACCATGCAATCAAGCAGAATTTCAAGTCCGTCCCTAGGATCGGGTGCTGCAGTCCGTTCGCTCGAACTGGGTGGAATGAGCGGTTGAATCTCTGGTGACTTAACCGGATGCGTGGCGATTGTGTCGTGGAAAACGGATCCGCCCAGCTCGCCCTTCATGTTAGGGTGGTTCAGCAAGTCTGTAGTGATAAACTCGCTATCGGATGGAACGGCCGAAGCGTTTTTGCCACGCTGCGGTACAGACAATCCCGGGACCAACTCGGTGAACATGCCGTGTACGACGGGAGGTGCATTGTCGCCAAGCGCTTGGTACCAGAGAAGGAAGTATTTCACACCCTCGCGTCGCAGCTTCACACTGTTGCCGTAGTGCAGAAGCTTCGCAAGTATACGTCCGAGTGAGTGACATTGCCACCGTCGCTGTACCAGTTCTGGCAAAAGGCAAAGTATTTTGCTCAGCAGCCACAGCGATCCATCCAGTTCTTCACGATGAGTTTTATGCACTATCGGAAGTTTGAGAAAGGGAAACAAGAATTAAAATGTTTATATATTATTTAAGAACTTAGGCATCAACGATCAGGTTACTATATTAAATAATGTAGCAAAAGTGAATACCAAACCAAAGTATAATACATATTGGAATTGTTAGATGATGTTGAATGTAAAGTGAAATTTTTAATTATTTAGCATTCACAATGTAAAATATAACACTATATACACTATTTATGGACTACAATTAACCTTTAATAATAACGACATGAGTTCATGGGTTAGATTATATCAATGATTTCATACAAAAAATCCATTTAAACATGCAATTATCGATTTTAGTAAACTTATAATTATGAATTATTATTAATATTCGTACAGAAAGGGTTCGATTAGAAGCATGTAACAATGCATTAACGTGCGAAATTAGTGTTTTAATTAAAGGCATAATCGAATGCATGTTGCCGTTTTCAAATGATTATCTACAGAAACTGAAATTAGAAAGCAACCAGCCATACAGTTATTTTGAGTATTGAACTTCCAACACAACAGTATTCCTGCTCACTTACCGATGTGAAAGGATAGTTCTGGTAGAGGAATTATAATTGTATGACAATATTTGCGAAGTTTATCGTTGTATTTTGGTAGAATTTCGGTGGTATGCATGCCAGTGCCAAATATTTCCAGAAATTGTCGCGTTAATAGTAATGCACAATATTTCATATGTGCGGAAGGATTGGTTTTAAAATAGTTCATACAAAGAGTGGGATAGAGACGATAAAAGACACGTACAAAATAAGATTAAAGAAGGTAGTTAAAAGAAAAGATTAGATTGGAAACAAAATATTCAATTGTCAAACGTTGCCAGGGAAGTGCTTTATGTTGAGTACATAACGAGGGATTTTTGTATTGGTGACACATTTCACGATAAATGCTAATGTTGAGAGTTCAAACATTGGAGAAACACAACATGTGGGTGGTGTGCTGCTGAGCAGACCAAACTGGATTTGGCTTTATGGCCACCCTGACCATGAACGAACACTTACCACGCTGCTTCAAATTCGCTTCGGCCTGGACAAAGGTATCGTAAAGGATGTAGTAGACGTGACTGTAGTTGGCTTCGAACAGATTTTTCGCTTCATCGCTGTCCACATGTTCTGCAACAAATGAAGACAAGCCAAAGAGAAAATAACATTAGAAAAATTAAACGTATTGACAAAGTTTTGGTTTCTCCTCGCAAATCAGTACACAACGCGGTTGCGTGTTGAATATTAAACAGAGAACTCCGTCCATCTGCGGCAAGTGGCGGTGCATTTTCATGGGCCAGTTTCCCTCTCTGACAGCGTGGACTGTCCACGGTTGCGATGGGTGGTGCTGATGGTGAACTTTGGCAAGTATTGTGATCAATTCTTCACCATATTCACGGAACGTGTTGATGATGATGATGACGTACAAACAATGGATCATCTTTTCACATCACATACTCGGTCGTCTGCGTACGTCGCAGCAAACCGTGAACTTGTTGTAAATGGATTGTTTACGTTTTTTTATCCTCGCTCTCGCGATCTTTTTAAACGCTCCTCCTCCGTCTCAATGCTGTAGCTGGGACTCGGTGTTTTCTATTGCTTTTACCTCATCTTCCGTGGCAGTTATACGCGCTAGATACAAACACACACATCGCTCTCGCTGCTCTGTGTGATACATATAACGACCGCCTCTCCACACTACTCCACTTTACTGCACGCTCGGTAGATCCGTAGCGCTGTGATACAAACATGAACATCTAATTGTTTGGCAACGTTTGCGTACGTTAGGGCAATCGTTCGGTTCGGTGGTATGCACACTCCAGAAACGGGATAGGTTCATGTGTTTCACCTCGTTACCCGTGACTCGTTAGTACAGCAGCAGCGCGTTCCGCAGGCTAGAACTTGCAAGCATAAGGGTGGCGGTCGCGGTGGGAAGATTGGAAACATCGCGTACAGGTGTGATTCATGTCTGCTTTCCACCACCGCTTTCCAGCAACACCATCCATCGCGCCTACTGACGACGTGTAACATATCACTCTACTCTGCTAGGATATGTAAATTAGCCAACAAAGTTCCCGATCGAGTGAATCGATTCTAACCACAACAACAACAAAGTGATGTGTTCTTTTGGATTGGATTTGATGTTTTCCTATGTCTCTCACTTACCGAGTATGGTCTTCAGGTGACGTAGTCGGGCAGCGGAATCTTTCTTGCTGTCTTGAATTTTTTGGGTCGACTTTTTCAAATCGATATTGGCCTTTTTGGTGAACATGTTGGAGCAGAGCAGTACACAGTATGATGCTTGCTACACCATTTGTGCTCAACAACAATACACAATCACCCCACGGACGACGAACGGATCCACACGCACGATATTCACTTGCCAGGGCTCCTATTTGCCAGCTGTATTAGCAAGTTCAATTCGCTTACTGGAGCGACCGAGAAAACAAAAACAAATCCTCCATGGTGGTGAAAACGGAACACTGCCAACAATCGCAAACAAGGGCAATTTGTTTAGTTTTACGCGTAATGCATTTTAGGCAGGTTGTTTTTCACGATATAGGCCTTGCAATTTTGAGTTTCTAAACAGAGGAAAAACATCTGAAAACACTTAATTCACGACCAGAAGACACAAACGCACGAGAGCTACGCTGTTGCAGCCGAAATGCTTTTCCAAAATTTTGTGTTTCGTTTCTCCCTGCTACATCATCGTAGAAGATATGCTAGATTAGCTGTTTGATTACTTGCCTCTCTCAGACGGTATGCCTTGTGTGAGTTGTTTGCGTTGGAAATTAATTGAATTTGTCAATTTGATACAATTTTGAAGCAGATTGATTTAATTGTTGTTAAGTTTAATAAGCAGGACAAATTCTACTACAAAAGTTACCATACATTTCGATTTTGTAAACTTTGTACGAAATTTATAACATGCCACCGAAGCGGTCCATGTAGGAACACCAGTGTTAGCCGGTTGCATAAACAAAACATCCATTCCATCCAGTTTTTCGATGTAAACAAGAAACAGATGTTCATCAATTATTTAATCGTTTTTGCTCGTCGTTATCAATCATGTTAAGGTTTCCCTTCTTGCTAAAGGCAAATAGAAGATATTTATCTTCGGCGCTCTATTTAACCGGCGACAAGGCACGGGAACAATTTGCGGTGTTAGTGCCATACCTTGATTTCAACCACAAATTGGGCGATTTGGACCGCTTGAAAAGGAACATCCAGCTGCGAAAGTATCCTCTGGATTGCAACAATCTTATACAGCAGTGGGAACTGTACAGAGACGTAGAGAGGCGAAAAAAGGATATAGAGCAGTACCGCGTGGACCTGCAGAAGCGTATTCAGCAATCATCCTGCAAGGAGGAACAGCAGCAACTCAAGTCACGTGCCGTTCTTGCACGAGATGATTTAAAAATGCTCAAAGCGCAAAGTTACAAAGTGGCTGATGCATTTATTGCCAACAATTTCCTATCCATCCCGAACGATTTGCACGAACGTACACCTGAAGAAGGGGTGAAATGTATTTATGAAAGGCCAGCACCTCCTGCCAATCTACCAAGCAATGTGGACCGGTTTCAAAAGCAACTCGAAGAATTTGGTCCTGCATGCCTGTATATGACAGGGGAATCGGCCTGGATGGACCTTCAGTTACCAATGCATTGCAGTGAAACATTTCGACGGAATAAATGCATCCTTTTCTGCAATCCTGATTTTGTACGGAGCTTTCTAGTTGAAGCGGCTATGGTCAGCAAGGAGTCGCTGTTCCTCGTACGGGAAGAGGACGAACCAGTGGATAAGGTGAACTTATTGCATCTATGCGGCGGTGGTTCGCTACTCAGCTTCCTAGGGTACTTTACCAAACTGTCTTTATTTCCGTCCGCATTGCCATTGCGGTTAGTCGCTAGTGGTAAACGGTATCATTTCGAACGTGCCCAATCGAACGAAGTACAAGTGTTTGGAGCACACAAAACGGCCGAAGGGGCGGAAGAACTGTTTGATGAAATGCTACAGATATATAAAGAATTTTACGATCAGCTACCAGTCGGTTATCGGATTGTGCAAGTACCGGCACCCGCCCTTCGTCCAACCGAATCGATGCGTGTGGATATTGAACTGTTCGATGGGCGAAATCAAAGGCACGTTAAGGTGGGCGAGCTAGGATACTATACGGACTTTCTCAGCAAACGAATCGCATTCATCTACCACGAGGGTAAAATGCAACGCTTCCCACATGTGATAGCAGGAACAGCTATGAGCTCGCTTGACTTGATTAAGATTTTTCTAAGCAACGGCATAACGATGCAGAATTTGCCAATGCTTATTAAATAAAAGGTGCAATAAAACTGGAAACAATGAGCTATCATGCCGATCGAGTTTTACTTTAATTAATATGTATAATTTGTGTGTTTTACTCTTAACACTAATCAGTTGTTACGTATCGCAAAAATAATCTCGATAAACAATAACATTCAACAAACATTGTACACACTACCCAACAAATATGACATGCTCTCCTTGGTTAATCTAGATAAGTATTAATCGATACATGTACGATGCTCATTAACCATCTGCGACGACTGCTTCATAGCTCAACTATGAACCCTATTGATATGGTTCTTGTATGTTCGGTAAACCCCCGGCCAGACCTTCGGCTGTCCACGTTTGAACGGTGTTGTTGGCGGTTAGGAGTAACAGATGCTGATATTTGGAAAATAGGGCACTGAAAAGAAAGAAATCAAGGGTTAATGAAAGAAAACGCAGTACGATCGCCGCATAGGTCCCCACATACCATTTAATGTCATTTGGTTCAACATTAACCTCCCGCAGAAGTGCCAGATTCCAGCTTGAGTAGAATCGCACGATGCCACTTTCGAGGGCGACAACGATACAATTGACGCCGCAACCCTCCTTTACCGAAGAGTAAGTTATCGTTTGTATTGGACTTTCCACAAACACGTGTTCGACGTATTGCGCGTTGATAGTATACAGCCGCAACTGATCGCGCCGGCTAGTGTCCATTTTAATGTTCACATAGTCGGCGTTATAATTTTCCGTCACCTCGAAACTGTCGTCTTCCTCCACCAATGTTGCACTGCTCCACGATTCCTGTGTACCAGTTGCAGCTGATCGACTTGAACCAGCATTTGCAGCGTGTACCAGTACAATATCACCCAGTGTCGGACTGATGGCAACGTGGCTTATCATCGAATGCAACATATTGACCGGTTTGGGAATTTCACGCACGTACATCAAACTATTCACGTCCCAAATGGCAGCACAACCGTCGAGCGAAACACTCACGACGATCTTGTACTCCATTGATATACGTATGGCCTTGATCGGTGCATGGTGCTTGAGCAATTGGATCGGATAAGCCCATTCAATTTGATTATCGAGCGGTATTCGTTGTTCCTGCTGCGATTGGGCTGCCTGCTGTTCGTCTGGATCCATTTCCAACCGACGCCGCAGATTGGCACTCTTTCGATCGATCCATCGACGGAATGAGCTTGACCGCGAGCGGGACATCATCGTTACTGAAGGTTGCGTGGTTTGATTGAAGAAGGAAACCCTTCTTCTGCGCGATCGTTGCTGAAATACGACGATACGTCCGGAACGGTGGCCGAAAAATATACTTGAACAATGTGCATCCGACCCACAGGCAGTGATGGGATCGTAAGCGATACTATTATTGCCGTAGAACAGTTCTCGCGATCGTTCCGTTGTTCCCGTATCCTGGAGCAATCGTATCCTAAACCGATCATCAGTTTCACCCCAACTGATCGTGTAATGCTTCTTAGCCCCCGAACCTTGCGGTGTCGCACAAAATATGTTCATCTTCTCCGGCAAGACAAACACCTTTTCTCCATCGAGGGTGGCTAGTGTAGCAGGAGGAAGTGTACCTCTATCTACCAGGAATCCATCCAACGATTCTTTAGTATGCTTTTCCCATACGTCTGCAAGCTTCGGCTCGGAAAGTATGGGACTTCCGCAATACAGACCCCATCGTAGCCCGATGACACTTTCCAATACCTTTGGAGGGTTTGCTACGAGTGGATTCATTGCCGGTGGAGGATGTTGGGTGTCAAATAGACGGCGCGGCATCTGTCCATACGTTTTAACCATCGTTTCTAGCGCTAGCTTCATGACCGGATCATCGATATCGGAGGCCGTGAAATCACAGTACGTAGCCGGATGGAACACGTTGATAGCATCGATTGCGGCTTGGCCCGACTGCTTAAAGCCAAAGATTAAATCGATCCAGTGACTTAGCTGACGACGCACGATGTTTGCCTCCAGTGCCTGACGATGTATGAGCACAAAAAGCCGAGCGGAACCGCCACTCCATGCCGGCAGTTCCACATGATTAACCGGTTCTCCAGACTGTCTTGTACCAAAATCGAAACCTTCCTGGTTTTCTAGAAACTCCGGAAAGGTAAAAAATTCCGGTATCAATTC
Source organism: Anopheles christyi (assembly GCA_000349165.1). NCBI lineage: Eukaryota > Metazoa > Arthropoda > Insecta > Diptera > Culicidae > Anopheles > Anopheles christyi. The sequence continues at coordinate 17,516 of KB698571.1, forward strand.
CTTCACATCCGTTGGAGAATCCTTGCTCGCCAGATTCCACGTCGTTTGGAGCGAGTGGAACGTTCGATCCGGTATATCGAAGCTATCGTCTTGGTACTGCAGAAATAGTGATGTGAACGGCAGGACTCGCACCAGAAAATGCAACACCGTGCCAGAGTTGGAATAGTGCGAACTGTAATGGTAGGGCTGTATTTTCCGCCGCCCACCATTCGGATCACCACTCTCTGCCTGCCGTAGATGGTTGTAGTTGTTGATGTAGTGTTTTTCCAGCTCTCGGTGCTGCACTGCAATAGGTTTTTCCAACACGCGGAAACTTCGCTCGGCAAGCAGATCTAACGTCCGCGTGTCGTAGTTTGCCAGTACCCAAGGAAACACGGGATACTGCATGAGATCGTGATACGTTCGTCCGGAAATCTGATTCAGCAGCATAAGGTACTCCCAATTCGAAAGAGTGCCTTCACGCCACTGCTGTGTATAATGATCCAGCTCCTGCCGACCACACCGTACCACAAGATCGTGAAAAAATCCTTCAAACGTATCCCGTTCGCTGGGATCACGGTGAAACACAATGAATAGTGATTTTCCACATTTGAGAAACACCTCCACGGCCGACTCCTGATGCTCGTATCGCTTGGTCCATATTTTGGTAATGTCGTGCAAGTCGTAAATCTCTAGCTCACCCGCTTCGTATGGCTTCAGTACAAGCTCAGTGCTCGTTATTATACACTCGCACTCCTGCTCATAGCTGGGAGAGGTTTTACGCACAGTGAACGTATAGAGCACCTGTTCCTCCACGGAATACTCTTGCCGATAGTCGTTTGAGAACAAATACGCCAGTAAGGATGTGTGTTCACGCTCATCCTCTGCTCCGTCTTTGTTTTCTGGCAGTGTTTCCTTTAACAAAAACCGACGATCGATCGCCATCTGGCAGCGCCGCATTCGCTTTAGAGCCATATCCGGCCCATACGTGTCATCTAGTTCCCAAGAGTTTGGGTACAGACTTGCATTGTACCACGGTGCGTCTTCGTGCGTCATACGTCCAACCAGTTGGTGCCACTGCTCATAAAATCGATAATCGTTATCCTTACGTAGCTGTATTATCAGCTCCTTGCGAAGCCGGTTTTGTTTTTCAACACTGTTTCGAGTTATCTGCATAGCCGCTACCGTACACGAGTAGATCAGTTTCTCCTGCCGGGCGATTGATTTCATTATCGTTTGCTCCTGATCGTTCAAACTGATCTCACGCAGATATTCGAAATCTTTCAACGTCTGCGTCAGGTTCCAGCTGGCACCGTGCGATAAACCTCCATCAATAGATTGATAGAAAGTGTTCACCAGTCGCAGATCTTCTAGCGGGATGTGCTTTTGATTAAGCAGCAATATGCTCTGCACAAACACTTTCAACATCTTTACGTCGCAGATCGCCGATAAATGGTTGCCACCACTTTCCAGGTACTGGCCCAGCTGCCTGATGGTGTAGATTTTGAGCCGAATCGAGCGTTTAGGTAGAAGACACCATAGTATAATGTTGCCCCCACGAGGATTACCATTCAGCGTACGATTCATCAGGTGGCGGATAAGTGCCATTTCCGGATCGGACAAGTCGTCCTCGGGATCACTGTTCGTGACGAATTGAATCGCCTTGTCGTGCAGTCGATTAAAGCGAGTCTTTATTTCAGATTTTGAAAGATCACATCCTACAAGCTCCACGGTGAAAGCTACAGAACAGAGTTGATTTGTTTAGTGTGTTTATGTGAAAGATAAAAACAATATTGCATGTGTGGTACACTTACAAGTGTTTTTGTGGCCAATTATTGACTGCTTTGGACGAAAGATGAATACTTGAAGAATATTCCGCAGCAGCGCAGCGTGCAAATCGCGTACCGCCTTTGTAACGCGTTCGTTTTTGTGCTTTTGTGCCACAGTCAGTCCGTTAAGTAAATCCCAGAAAGGCTGGTAGTACATTAAAAATATATAAATTCATTACACCATCTGTTTTTTTTTCTTCGTATATCTATCATATCTAAATGCACTTACATTAGCAACGTTGCTTAGTACCATTAGGTGTGAGAAGCTTGTCAAAAACTCCAGCAAATATGCCCGACTTTCCTCCTGGACGAGTTCTTCCTTTTCGTTCATTTTTACTGCCGTCTTTACCAATGCCCACACCAGCCCATTATCGATCATATGCTGACCGGCTCGCCGACGATGCTTCGTACACACGTACTCTATCACGTGCAGTACACTGCGAAACAACGTTGGATCAATGTGCGCTTGAATGAGAATCGCGATCAACACGTTCAGACCGTTCTCTCGCACTATTTCTACCGAACGATCCTGTAATAGCGTCGCCAGTGGATGATCTTCCCCACGATCCATTGCCAATGGAGCATGCGATTTTGTTATCCACCGATAGCAACTTCCCAAAAGCTCCGCGTTGACGCTATGCGTGCCGATTTGATTGGCCAGATGGTACCAAAACACTTTCGACTGTTCCTCGCTGTATTGTTGCAAAATGGATCCTCCACCAGATTGACCCATACTGCTTCCAGCTGTACTGCTGCCTGTCGTTCGCGCACCATCAATACGATCATCTATTACTGCCACAAGGTTAAGCAGCATGGTACGGATGCGAATGTTACTATTGTTTGCTAGGATGAGCAATGTTTCAAGGATACGATTTTCTCCACTCAAAAATTTGCACGCATCACTGTCCGGCAGGATGAGCAGAAAGTCACACATCACGCGCAAGAAGCTTTCCTGCAGGAAATCGTTTCCGGTTGCGAAATAGTTTTGTTCAAAAAATTTGTATTTTATCGTGGAGGAAGTCACGGTCGATGAGGTTGGCGCGCTTTGTGGTTGGTGTGGATTCTGACCACCATTGGCCCGGTTTTGGTCATTTCGTGAGCAACAGGATGCTCTTCTCGGTGATCCGTTGAAAAGGCGGGGCGATCCGGTCTGCTTTTTCCTGCTGCCTGAGGAGGTCCTAATATTTGGTGTACTTTTCAAACGTCTTAGCTTCCGTTTGCTGCTTCCTCTGTCGATGCTGTCAAGCAAACTTTTACGGCGCAGCTTGCCTTCTGCAATGGCCTTATTTAGCTTTTCGTAATACTGCTCAACGCCCAGACCACCAACATCTGGTGAATTATGTTTTGGACTTTTCTGGTAACTTATCGTTGGACTACGATTCTTTTCATCGAATACACCAGTGGTGTTCAGGCTACTGTTTGCATTCATGGAAGCGGTCTGAATTGTGTCAATGATGAAGCTAGTTGTTGCTGACTCGAATGAGCTGTTACCATCGGAAGTGATCGTAAGGGGTAGAATTTTCCGCAGTTGTGACTGTGGGCGAAGGCGACGGTCGCGCAGCTGCAATTTGGGCGTCGAAGGTCCACTGCTACTGGCGCCACTGCTACTCGTCACTGTCCTGTCACCTCGCCTTCCACCGCCACCGAACTGATTGGGGCTTATGTTGAAGTAAAACTTTTGTCGATCATGCGTCACGTAGCTATCGGTGGGCTTGTGCATTAGAAGCAACAGTTCCATGATTTCATTCAGCAATGCCACTTTGGGTGGAGTCGGAGATAGAATCGCAATCAGCGATATGAGCAGGTCAGCAGCATTGCGAGAAATTTTTACCGTTTTCGCCGGAATAACGAAGTTTACTCGACAAAAATCAATCAATGCTGGCACCAGCGACGCATCCTGTAAACGCTGACAGTTGTACATCATGCCGGGATGTTTATCGCGTGTCGCGGTAGCAAGCGTGCAGAGTAGAATATCCAACACTTCCTCGGATTGATCGATCCAGATTTGAAAATTTTCCAGCAGAAAAGTTATCATGCCGGGATAGCGAATACGGGCCGATGAGGTGGTAAGCACACGATAATTATCGCCCCGCTTGGCCACGATAGGTTGATCGAACGCCACCTCCAGCAGAGTCGTCAGCAGTGCAATATCTTTTTGACACTTTTTGTTCTTCAACACTACGCCGATCAGCTCGAGAAAGTTACACTGCACAAATTCGTTAAAAAAATCATGATTGCAGTGAGCGACGCGGAGCAGTAGCTTGAGTGCCGCGACATGCAATGCAGGTGATTCGCTAATCTCCACTATACGTGCGAAGCATACGAGCATAACGGATACACCACCGGCGGTTATTAACGATCGCTGCAGTGATTCAATTTCTATCGATCGAAGCTTTCCGGTGTACGACATGAGGCCTATGTTTTGATGCCGACCTACAAATGTTTCCAGCTTGTTGGCCGTTAGGTACCCTACGTGAGTCCTTTCCAAAAGCTGTAAAGAGGTCACTGTCTGCAGAGTATCGGATGACAATTTGGACAAGTTCAGAGTGCCGTAGTTCGGAATCATGTATCCAGTAGCGAATGCTACCAAATTTGTGACATTTGGTCCGATGGCATAAAGATTTGCTAAAACTGCCTCATCGGTAATGCTTCTGCTAAAAACCTGCACATCTGACAGTGCGTAACCAACCGAACACTCATTTGGTGCGCTGGATCGATGACCTACGGACAGGACGGTTAAATCCGTATCGATGTGTATCTTACAAGGATTTGGAAGCGAACACTTTGCCAACTGTTGCACACCGTCGTACGTTACCGTTATATGCACCAACTCATCGTTCTGATGTACAGCGAATGTTAGCATAGACCAACAACCTTCAGGTACGCACCAATCCTGCCCGACTATACACTGGCGTAGAATTACATCCACTGGTTCGGGCGCTACCGCCCGTTTCGGTGCCATCGACGCTATATTTTTCTCGGCCGAATCCTTCCAAGCCTGTCCAACGGGCAGCTGTTTGAAGCAATACACGCACTGTGCACGTGGTGTATCGAGCATAAACATGTGTGAAGCCGCCTCAGTCATACCACGCAGCAAGTGTTTGTACATCCACAAGTGTTGCATTTCTTTGGCGCAGTTATCGCAGCATTCCGATCTATTCATTGCCTTGCTTAGATATTGCTTCGTATTTGTCGGTGTAATCAGACGATCCGGTTTACTGAACCGCACCACCAGCTGGCGCTGGGAGTTGAAATAAATCGAGAGAATTTGCTTTTCACTACCGACGGAAAATAGGTGAGTAAAATCTGTTTGATGCCGGTCGGACAACTGTGCCACACGAACCCACACCGAAACAGTAAATCCGTTACAATGCCAAGGATAGAAGTTGGCAGAATTCAGAGGTATGATTGTGGCGGCGTCCGTAAGCCCGGTACGTACATTAAAAAAAAGATGGTGCTCCCGTAGAAAAGTTATTTTTTTAGCCAACAATACGTCGCATGTGGAAGAAAATGTGCGATCTGCATGTAGCGCTGGAAATTGAACGCATTGGTAACATTCAAGGCCGGAACCAGTTTCAAACAGATTCGTCAGTTTGGTGAGAATCAACTGTATTGGAGGGTCCTTGTGTCCTAGCAACTGCACAAACTTTATCAACACTTCCGGAACGTCCAAATCAACGATCAAGTCCACAATGGCCGCTTGTAATTCTTTCAACCGTACATCGCTCGTTTGTAGGACCATCGCAAATCCACGAATCAGATACAGCGAGCCACCGAGATAGTTGCGAATAATGTTTAGCTTCACTACCATCTGGGCCAGTACCGGGCACCAGTGTTCCGGATGCTCAACGCAACGACTTGACAGTTCCACCAGAATCTCAGTCACAATTGTACAGATTTGCTCGTTTATCAAACGATTTGTGTTGCAAAGTTTCACTCCGACAGTGGATTCCTTTCTTGTGAACAGTTCGGTTGGAGAATATGGATCAATTTCTACGTCGCCATCGTAGCCGTCCTCTCGCGCGGTTGTAAATGACTCATCAGTTGAGCTTATATCATCCTCTTCATCACCGTGGTATAAGGGCACCGACAGTTGATCCATCTCATGATCATACAATTGCATTTTGGCAAAAGCACTCCGTTCTCGTTCGGTATCAGTTTCTTGCGTTATGGCGCTCGGTGTTGGCGTTGAATCTTTGCGCATTTCTGCCACCTTTAGCAGTGCTTGCAGCACGTTGATTACGTTATTGGCTGTACTGGGACAGTCCCAGTCTTTCGTTGCACAGTTTAACAGCATTTTTTTCAATTCCAGCAGTGCAACCTGCATCGCGTTTGCTAAAACAGGGAAAAAATCTATCAGTTGTCAATTTATTGTTATTTTTGTGTGGAAAATGTTACATTTTTTAGTGTCTACTCGATAAAGAAGTTGCAATAAGAGTGTTTTTGTCTCGAGCTAACTTCCAAAACGAACGCTCAAGTATGTGTGCATCATTTATAGGGTTTCAGCGGATAGGTTCGAAACTTATACGCAACACGTTAAATACGAACACCACATGAACGAACATGGTGAGTGGGTTCAATAGAAGAAAAAAAAACTCATACAAAAGAAACAACCAGATCAAATTCCATCCGTTACACACGCCCTTCCATGCGCACCTTGCATAAACCTTACACCTAGTTCAACTCACCCAGCTGCGGTTTTAGGCTTTCACAGTTCTCATTGCCGCCGGGCAAACCGTTCATTAGGAGCTGCATCGAAGCCATGATGATTTCAAGTAGGTTCGTTAACTTTTTCCTTATCACTGGGTTTCCCGTGTCGATCAGCAGTTTTCTTGCTTCCTCTGGCAAACTTTTTATGCGACGCTCAATCGAGTCAAGCTGCTCCGAACCACCCAAAATTTCCTCCATCAAATTGCTTATCATCTGCTTGATGTTAAATAGCTCCATTAGGGACCACTTCTTTTCAAGCTTACTGTCGCCTTTAGCTGGTTGAGTATTAGAAAACATAAACTCTCTCTGCCATTCTTCGGTGATCGTTGCAAGTTGCAGCTCGCGCAGGAAAGAAAAATCTTCCTCCTCTTCTAGCATTCCGGGTATGGAAGTGGATCCAATATTCGGGACATTAGTAGATACACTATAGAACATGCTGGCGGCATTTGATAAAGAACCATCAATAAGCTGATCGTTAAAGTGGAAGATATTTAGTACACTTCTTCGCTCCAGTTCAAAACCTTGAAGCTGTTCGCTATGGTTCGCAAGTTTAAACAAAACAGAAGATTCTTCCGTGAGCACAGGGACAGGATTTTGGAAAGAAATTGGCCGACTGCGGAAAAGACAAACGCTCGCTATATTATATATGAGGTCAAGAAATTGTCGAACTCCTTGCACGCCATCATACCGACTCAGAAACAACTTACGAAAACGCTCGCTTTCTTTCAGCAATTGCCGGACCGTTTTCCAATGTTCCTGATGTAGCTGAAGGGTCATTTCCAAAGATTTTTCCCGTTTCAAGCTTCTCGAGGTGATCAGCTTTACAATAGGTTTAAGCGAAATGTGTAGGTTACAGTCCGCAATTGCTGTGAAAAGGCTTCCAATATATGCCATCTGTTCGTCCAAGTTTGTAAACAGTATTTCTGCCAGTTTCTGGTCGAACTCCTCCACCAAGGAACCACTACGTAGACCAATCGTCATGATCAGATGCATGTTGTGTGCGAATTCAATCCGTCCACTAAGCACCTGCAACAGTTCTAAATTTTCCTCTCGATAGAACAGACTCATTTCTCGTTCTTCCTGTTTCATAACGAATCGACAGACAATTAGTAGGCAGGCGTTTATGATCTCCTTTCCACTGCCATCCTCGGTTCTATTGACTGACTGTTCTGACACCTTTCCTTCCTTCATACGTCGTAGTTCATCATGAAGAAGCTTTAGCACCAATTCTTGCAATACAAATGATCGCAACCTGTATGGAATAACTCGAGCAATATCCAGTAGATACCGCAAAAACGCTGGCATCCGGGATCGATTTTCTATTCGCTTGAACTCTCCAAACACCTCCCGGTGGGTGCGAGTAAATTGCTCGTAGAAAGTGTTGGCTGCACGATCTGATTCGCACGTTTCACACTGCGATCGGTTAAAGATGGCGTGTACCAACGCACGGCTTGTAAATTTAAGCCGCAGCTTCGGTATTAATTCATCGTTGGACAGCTTCATTAGTACCTCTAGCGTGTTTGCGTTCGTGTTGCAGCAGCAAAGTTGATATACCTTGAAGAAGTTTACAATCAGCCGTTGGTCGGAGTGTTTAACTTGGGGGAATAGGTTTAGCAACAGATTTTCGAGAGCACACACGTATCCGTTTCGTGCTTCCTGTCGCGAATGATGTAACCGGAAGCGGCTCTTTCTTGTCTTTCTACAGCTGGCCCTGGTTGGTGCAAGTGCAAATATGAAATTCTGCAGCATTTTCATCAAAACCTTAATTAACCCAGTAGAACAGCTTTGCATCGTTTGTATCCACGATATCACAACATATTGGTTGTTGTTATTGTTGTTTGCGATTCCACACTGGCGTGCTTTAAACTGCAAGTAGCTGTACGTATGCTTCACGATCTCAAGATTACTTTCCAGCAGCTTAAATATCGCTAGAAACAGCTGTTCGCTGACGAGACTGTGACAAAAGTGAAGAAATGTTTGATTGACCGCAGCAACGATCGTATAGATAAGATTGTACGTGAACTCCGACGAAAGTGCATTGGTTGGCTGCTCGTTCAATTCTTTCTTAAGGAGTTCTATCATATCCGATGAAACCTTACGAAGATTAAGCTCGTTCGAGTCGAGTGTTTCGAGAAAAAACATGTTGTTTAGAGACAACATCACAAGGCCAAGCAGTTTGTGGCGAATAATTTGCCGATTCTCCAAAGATTCCTCCAACCATTCCTGGCGCTTCAGCTGTTCTAGGGCAACACGCAGACAAGATACTGTAACGGAGTTTTCATCAATGGTGAGCACATTTTCATGCACGATCAAGCTTTCCAGCAGATTCAGAACAGTAAGTGTGAATTGATCTTGCGAAAGTGTTTTCGAATCGCTAACCGTGCTACGATACATGTGCTGTGTAGCATTGGCATAATCAGCCGTAGCGGCAAATGTTTTAGCACCACTCACTTGACGCATAAAGCTTGCCGGTTTTGTAGTGCACCCACCATCCTGTGAGTTTGAGTATGATCGAATTAACGCCGCCGAAGTTCCTCCATTTTGTACGGTTCGTTTAAGGGTCTCTCGATGCCAGTCACCATTGTAAGTGTGCATTTTTAATACGTTACGCAAAAACTCTCCGTATCCTGTTTGTAACTCGAGCAGAATCTTCGTGGAGCAACCATCCGTAGTGTTCCACTTTGTTGTCGGTAAAATGCGCACCAATAGCGCCGCTATTTCCCGATTGTTGGCAATATCCTGTGAAATGGTTGAAGAAAATTAACTAGACTATATTCTTCATAGTATAAACTCATTGCCTACATACTTTGGCACCGATTTTGGATAGCGTTCTTAGCAACAAACCACCGATATCGTTGAGAAAGAATTCCTTCAACCACTGGCAACGGCTTTCACTGCTGTCCGCATGAAGAAGCAATTTTGCCTGCGAAGATAATTTAGTGAACGTAGATAAGAAACTAGCTAGCGGCCTAGAGATCTGGGGCAGTCATTATATATGTGGTTAATGGTGTGCCCTCAACTACAAATGCAAGTTTTCTTGTATTCTCTGCATAGTTTTGACCAAGCTGTTATTCTTTCAAATATGGCATGTCAGCAGAGAAACGTACCTCGTCCTCATCGGAGTTGCTATCTACCTGTCGGCTTTCCTCCACTTCAGGGATTACATACTCGATGGGCGGTGGGGTGATGATGGAAGGGGAGGAGTTATTGTGCGATTCAACAGCCGTGGAAGTTGAATCAGCTCGAGTGTACCGTTTTACGGCGGGATCACAGATTTCGTATATCAATAAAAGAAGCTGTCGTGATAAGGCAGATGAGATGTTCTCGTACCGGCTGGATTGGCGATTGGAGATAAAGGAGAAGAAAGAAACAAAATCATTCACAGTATAGATTAAGAGCAAGGGATTCATCCAGCGATTGAATCATCCGCATCAACTTATCTCCCAAACACGGGAATCATTGACTGACTGCAGCCAAACTGGAATAACTGCTTCCGGAAAGTGATAAGAAAACCGGTTATATGACGGTGCTACTTACTTCAAGCGATCGAGATGTAAACGATCCTCCTCGCTAAGCTGATTGAATCCTTCAAGGAACAGTTCTATCTCGGCCTTTCGCTGGAAAAACCAGTAAAATACATTAGGTCAATATGCGGAGTTAACGTTCAGCGATACTACGCACTTACCTGGTAAATGTCTACCGACGAGTGGCTATCATAAATTTGAGCCCACAGCTCGCTCAACCGACCAATGGCATGACGGTCAGACGTCTCTAACGCCATGATTGCGAGGGATGGTGTGGTTTGTTTACCATACGGAGGGATTTAAAGATTGCACCCAGCTTATGGACACGAAATATGTTTGCGCGTAGAAGGCTTTCGTACGACACTACACAAGGTCAATATTTACGCGCAGCTAGTTCACTACTTTCTTGCTAACCCGATCCTCAGTGAAGGTTCCGCGCTTTGATGCAGATGTTGCGGATCATCACATACGTACTGGCGGACGGACTACGAAACGTACGCACACATCAAATGAGACACACACAAAATCAACACCAAACGGGTCAGTCCAAAAGTCAGCTGGACAGAATAGCAACAAACAAATAAACAAACAAACAAATCGTAAGAAACGCGGACACTTCCTAACCCACTCCGAACTGCTGTAACCTTCGCGATGTAATAAACCTGCTGCTGCACATCGTTCTGGCCCGTCCGTTATGTGATTACACTACGCTGGGTTTTGCAGTAGCTCTTCTTTTTGTTGGTTCGTTTTCACGCGAGCTACAAACAAAAGATACGACCCGCACACTGACTGCTTGCTGCACACTATCGTACTATTGCGTAGGGTTTTTGCTGCTGTCGCAAGGCGCACAATGTATGCCGAACGCGTCAAGAAGTGTCTGTGCGGTAGGAGTACAGGAGAGTTTAGGAGTGTGGGTTGCGAGAGGGGGAAGACTTTGTTTTGATTTCATTTCGCCACACACTTATTTCATACCATTCCACTTACACTAGCAAACGATCTTGTACCACTACAAGAATAGGTGAACCATCTAACACGGCGAGTCGAATACTTGTTTAGTTTATGTACCACTATCGTTTCTTATGTTTTGGGTTTTGTATGTATTTTTTCTTATCTCGGAGGTTTTATCCTTTAATTTATTTTTATTACTTTTATGTTGCTTTTTTCAACGATGTTCTAGATCCTGGCGAGTTATTTTATGCATAACAAAAGCATTATTACATGATCGGCATAATTGTGGGGGAGATATTCTCCACTTCTCTAATCACATCGACGAAATCGAAAATGATCTTTTCTCTTATACAACTAATTTACATATAAAAAAAATCATCTTTCAACTCTTCATCCACGTACGAATGCAGTTATCTACATTCTTTGCGAGGCTTGATTAGCAGCCACCGTGCGTAAGTTACCGTACACCTTGCTGGCCGGCGAGCCCAGAATTAGATGGCTAAGGGCGCGTTTAGCGTGCTGGATGTACTTGTAACTGCCCATGATGTGAATTTTCGAGTCCTGCAGTACGATGCGCGTTTTGGTCGTGTTTTCTACGGTAAACTTGGTCCGGCCACCTTTTCCCGCCAGTCGCCCGATCGCACGACTAAGATGGTCACCCTTGAGCGCTTTTACATCCGTTACATCGAAGCTTTCGATAAACAAATCGTCCAACCGGATCAATGCTAAAGCATCCTCAACCTCGAACCCAAGTGCAAACGCACGTACAAAGTCGGCTGCCTTTTGCAGGTATGTTGGGTCTGGTGTTGCAGCGGTTGCCTTTATTTCGACCTGTAAATGAAGGAGTTGCAGTGTCAGTGAGTAGCCTTTTAACAAATATTCGATATCTGCTCGTGCAATTCATTTCGACCACTAACCTGACTTAGTTTGACGTTGTATCGTATCATCAGGAACAGTTGCTCGACTACGGGGGTAAATATTTTCATCCAATGTTCTTTCAACGCCGTTTTACTATCATAGAATAGAATGGAATGCTTGTTAGATATTAGACATTGATCGACCGGATGTCTTCCGCCGATCTCCGCTTACCGTGTGCGTGGAATAAACACTTTACGTATTTCACTGGACTGCTTTTGAGGGTTCTCCTTGCGACGGAATTCTTTTCCGGTTGCTTCCTGGGGAACATTTTCAACAGCTACATCCACGTCCATGCTTGCGTTTTTTTATGAAGTGTTGTACCGAGAGAAAAATCACACTAAATATAACTCTTTTTTGATGAAAAACCGATAATCTCGTTGGTCGGGAACAATGCCTGCGATGCGTAAAAATGCAAGCACATGCGGTTTTGTTTCTCTGTCATCGGTTTGACAGCTAGCTCTGACAGTTCGGCGAAGGAATGAAAGAAGGAAATTTAAAAAAAAAACACCACCCCAAAAAGCTCACCCATTCCACCCCAAACCGTGGTGGACCTGTTAGTTCGGATGTGCAAGTTCAACCTGATAAATAGGAAACGCTAAAGAAGGGCACGCAAACGCGAAAAACGGTGGTGAAGGAGGGCAAAGTTGTTAAACAAGAAAGTGGAAAAAACAAGTGCGCGTCGCTCTTCGGATTGCAACGCATTTTTTACCGTTGCGTCTTCTCGGGCAAGAAAGAGGGAACCGAACGGAAAAGGTTTGCAAAATTAACTCAAACTCCATAGCCTTGCTGCTGTCACAACTGGGAGGGGGAAATCAATTCAAGTATATTCATGATGTGAAGTCGTATTGATTGCATGCATTTGTGATGTATTTTCACTCTTCTTGATTAGAATTCGTGCCTGTAAAACAACTTCGTACATTGCCCTTCGTTAAACCGCAGTGCATGCCACAGTGAAGGAATGGAGCTGGACAACATATTTCTAAACAAGCTTCCAATCGTTGCCGCTACGGGTAGCGAAGGTGGAACATGGAATCACTACGCATTTATCGAGAGCACCTGGGGCGAGCGCAAGATACTGCTGAAGATTATCGTGTTCAGTCCCCTGTACAACACGCCCCTGAGCTTCCTCTCCGAAATTGACCATGAGGTGCTGCAGCAGACGGCTATTCGATTAGAGCGGCCCTGGAACGATTTCTTGCACGAGACCAAACTGGCACTGTGCACCGAAGGTGGCGCGAATGGGTTTAGCTACGCGGTCGAGGAGAACAACTTCGTGTGGCGCAAAGTCGTGGGCCCTGCCCTAACCGTGGCGTACGGTTCAGTTATTCTGCTGCGCTCCCAGTGTCTACTGTCTGATGTGCTGTCCAACTCGATCGCCACCCAAAACCGTTTGCGGAACGATGTGCAGTTGAAGAATAAGGTGCTGCACGAGCTAAAGGAAGAGCACGAGGAGCTGCTCGAGCTGCAACGCCAGCAGGAAGAGGATAGCCGGTTGTACGAGATCGAACTGATAACGAAATGCATCAGTATACTGAACGAGAAGAAGGAAGTGATAAACCATCTGAAGAAAAAGCTTGCCGAGGAGGATGATGAGGCTGAGGGAGAGCAGGAAGGGAGGGACGATGACGAGCAGGAGGAACATCAACGGTCTGAAACGGCGGCCACGGGTCCATACGAAAGGAGCCGGGCCAATACAGAGGAAGATGCTGCAGCGTCTCCGCTTGGAGTGAGCGATTCGGAACCGTTCCTAGTGGATAGCGATCCACAGGATCAAGACGAGCACGGAACGTTGCCCAAGCGAACGAAGTATCATATGGCGCAGCGTAATGCGACGACCACATCAGGAAGCAGTAGTGTGTCGTCTACGGTTACGCGAAAATCGACAGTGCAGGAAGAGAACGATGTCTGCGCACGAGAAGAGCACGATGACCAGCTGGAAGATTTGTACAACAAGGATACGCAGGAACTTTTGCAGCAGATGTAAACATTGAATTGGAAGGGAGAGAGAGAGACATCTAAGGCATTTTTTAAACAATACTAGAAAAATCTGCGAAATATCGCTGTTCTGCTTTAGATTAGATGAGACAGCGTTTGCGTGTAATTTGTGAGTTATTGCATTTCAGTTTCCCTTGAAATTAAGACCCGTAACTTCTTATCTCAATCGTTTTTTCTGCCTTCCGTTGAAGGAACAAAATAACATCCAGAAAATTCTGGTTGTAGTTAACTAACGGAAGGTGATGGTGAAGCATCGTACTTTAAATGAATTATATGTGTCGTAAGCGTAACAACAGCAACAGTAGTGTGTCATAGTGCAATGGAATATTCTAGGGTAAAATATGTGCCAATAGTATGGAAGTGAAAACAAGCGTGAGAAATATTGTAGCTTTTATTTTATACAGTGATTGCTTTCCTTCACGATTTTTTTTAATAACACCTTTTCCTCCTCCGTTTTACCGTTATACCGTCACTTACGTTCGAAGTTATGTCTGAACCTAACTGAACGGTGAGTAGGTTAGTAAGATTCAAAACATTTTTCTATATTCACTTTGTGTAAAAGGAATTTAATTGAAACGTAGAATGTAACTATTTATTATTTTATATTGCCATTTGAAGTAAGCCATACCACCTTACCCATTTTTGATAATAAAAAGGATAATCATTAATTTACGGTAAAATGTAATCAGTCTGATCGGTTGCAACTTAGTGGACAACATATCACACATCGCAAATATGTTTTATGGTAACAGCTTAAATTACCCATAAGTAAGCAAGCGATGGAGAGTTACACCGTTACAAAACGATAAATAAAATGTGAGGAACAAAAGGCCCAACATCTGCACATGGGTTGTGATGAATTTTGGCTCACACTTTAACTTCTTCATATATATCATATCTTTTGTTTGCTTTTGCTTTTTATTCGAAAATAATATTAGTTATATTTTGAAAGATAAACTATAATTTCTTATACCAAGTAACGATAGTCCACAATATTTGTGTTGTTTCGTTTGTTGTAGAATAACTTAAGCGTCCGTGTGCTGGTAATGTGCTAAGGGAATGTTGTGAAGCGGGAATTGTGCAGTACAAAAAAAAGTTCGATCGTATATGATGCGATCATGTGCGGGAGAATGTAAAGTACGACAGCAATAAGGATAACGACCGTGTATCCATTCTTTCCAATTTAACAATTTTCCAACGCTATGAAGCATTTTCCAATTTCCACTATTTATTATGTCTCTTTTAGTTTGCTTTTTTTGTTTATGTGTCTGTGTGTGTTTGTTTATGTTTGTGGGGTTTGCTATATGCACCTCTTCGATGAACCACTACAATCGAATGCTTGAATGCGTCGATCATGGATTTCAGAATTTAACCTAAATCCCTTTAATCCACAGACGATTTTTCTCTTCTTTTTTTGTTGGGCAATGCTGTACCACAGGCATCCAAAACAAAAAAATATTTATGCAGAATGCACACAAGCATATATGTTTACCTCTTTCGATCTTATGATATTTATATTTCTACTTTTCTTTTATGCATTGCACCATCCACGCAGACAAAACGGCGGCATTGCGTATCTAGACAAGTTTGCTATGCTGCTTTTTTTCGTTCTTGTGTCACACAGGAGACCATTTCGCTCACTTTATCTTCCCCGTAAAAAAAACAAGAAAACTTGATAATTCATACATAGATAATAATTAGAATAGTAGCAATCTATCCAGCAAGATGTGTGTTGTGTGTGTGTTTGTTTTCGTGTGTGATTCTGCAGAAACGTGAAGAAAGATCGTTAAAGAAAACAAATTACGATGCGCCTAAAGACGACAAAATCAACCACAGCCCCTTATTTCCTCTCACTTTTTCTTGCCAATGCAGAATGGGCAGAAACGTTCTTCACAAGGAAACTTTTGCTGGAGTCGGGGGTTGGTGTTTGTGGGGTGTTAGGTTACTGTTTTTTTATATATAACTTTTGCTTTATCCGTTTCGCTCGCCCTATATCCTGTCTGTGTGTTTTTTTTTAGTTCATGCTGCTGCTGTTGCTGTTACTACTGCTACTGCCGCGGTCGGCTTGTAGCGCAAGGGGAAGGAGCTTGGTGGTCGATCGGTTGAGAGGATGATAATCGTAATAATAACTGCTGACCCGAAACAATCTGGTGTTCAGCAACAGCCCGACTTTGCCTCTACGTTGCGTCCCTTGTCGATCTTCACAGCACTTGGTGGATCTGCGGCACTGGACGGTGGTCCTACGCGATTCTTAATTTCGGCCGCCATGGTCATGAATGCCTGCTCTACGTTGGTTGCATTTTTCGCCGAGGTCTCAAGGAACGGAATGCCCAATTGATTCGCCAATTCCTGCAAGCATTTAAACAACGGTTTACCAAATTTTGTTATTTTTGATACGGATGACACAATTCCCACTAAAAAGTGAAAGGATACGTACCATTGCCGTGGTAGTATCGACGCGTTTCTTCGTTTGCAGATCACACTTGTTGCCCACTAGCAGTTTGTTTACGTTGTCACAAGCATAGCGCTCGATTTCCTCCAACCATTGCTTAACGTTCTCGAACGAATCGTGATCGGTACAATCGTACACCACGATGATACCATGTGCTCCGCGATAGTAGGACGAAGTTATCGTGCGGAACCGTTCCTGACCGGCTGTATCCCACTGAAAAGAGATAGCATGTTAGTAAAACGATCACTTTTCAATTTGATTGTACGAAGATCTGTAAAACTCACAATTTGCAATTTGATAGTTTTTCCATCCAGATCTATGGTTCGAATTTTCTGCAAGCGATACAAACAGCGTAATGGATTAATTGTGTACGCAAGCTGCGCTTCTGTGGGTTAATGAGAAAAACTTACAAAATCTACACCGATTGTGCTGATGTAACTTTCCGTGTATGTATCGTCCTGGTCAGAGGGCATAGGAAACAAATGAGATTTTTCAGTACGTGCTGAAAAACACGATCTTGCTCTGTTTATCAAAACAAATACTCACAGCAAATCTTAGCAGCAGGCATGACTTTCCCACACCGGAATCACCGATCAGCAGCAGCTTAAACAAGTAGTCGCTATGCGACAACGACGAAAAGAGATGAAAAGGAAAGAAATAAATATACCACCCCAAAAAAAGCGTTGATAACGAAATAGAAGACTAAAACGCCCCTCTGAGGATGCACTTCACAGAAAGATTATGTTAAGTCATTCCAACGTGGCTTAGCCATAGCCATTGGCAATAAACCAGAACGGCAGTTGCATCAAACGTTGATGAAATAAATATGTTCTTTGTTTGTTATTTTATTAAAATGTTTAGCAAACTGGACATGTGTGTTTGCAACAGCAATCAAATCTTAAACGTTTGCGCAAGCACCGATTGAATCAAATTAATTGGTTTTCTCTAATTGCGACGTGACACGTATGAGGGTTAAGAGTTTAAAGTTCGCTTCCAGCATTGTGAATGTTTTTGTAAGATCTGTAGTTCCGTAGGAGCACTAAACACTTCGTTTGCCGCCTGATGTAAGCTAAGCGAGAAATGACACATTCTACAACGGGTGACTCATTTTCGAAGACTGATGATAAATAAATGATTCTGAGATGTAAAGCCATCTGACTGTTAACACAGAACGGGAGGGTACGGATAGTATTTCAGTGTTTCGGAAGAGTACATTTAAATTTTCATTGCTTAAACAGCAACTTTAAAAAGATATCATGATCGATGTGTATCAACGAATGGGCGTTATATGTTCTAGCTTCTATCCCCACCCTTGTATATTTGACCATTCTGAGAGTCTCATTCAAGGGATGGATTGAACAGTGTCGAGAACAGGCTTTATGTGTGTGTGTGAAAGAACTTGTTGTTTACTCGATTGTATTCCATCTCTTTCGCTCGCGTGATTTCGCTCCACCCCAAACAGGATAATATTTTTCTCTGGAAACAAACAAAAAACCTTCGATCTTCTGCAACATTCAACGTTCGCACTATTTCCGAAGGTTTATGCGATTAGGATAAAATCGTTCCGTCATTTTCCAGCACACTGGCGCCTATTATCACAGTGTATTAAAATCGATGTGTGAGAGATCCGCTGTACGTTTGCTTTCTCTTTTTCGCGCACGCTCGTCTGAGGTGCGGGTGCCGCCGATGGCATTACGATGACGATGACGGCGGCGACGACGACGGCGAAAGCTCGACATCGTCATCAGTAATGCTTATGGGGTGTGTATGGGGGAGGGACGGAAGGTGTAGTTTAGAAAATGCCCATAGCGGAATATCTTCGTCATCATCGTTACCATTTGCTCTTATCGGCGAGGGACAAAAAAAAGCGGTTCCGTAAGCAAATTTGGTTCGTTCACGTCTACCTTTTTCTGCTCAGCTATACGAGCGGAAATAGTTCTTTGTTCCCTTTTCTGCTGCGGCGACTCCTGCCCAACAACTCAGTCAGGGCTGTCCCCAATAGCACTTGCGATTGACGCAGTAGAACCGACTCGATGCATTTCAAGAAGAATGGGCGAGAAGCATCATACGACACACGTTCCCCTCCTACCCAACACCCTACGTTTACGATGGTCACTTACTATTCGGGACTCATGGTCGTTCGGGGAAAATTTGTTTCCTTCACTCAGTTTCTGGGTATTAACAGCACGGGCACACGGGGTTGCTGCTTCAGATTTGCAGTACCGATTTTCTTTCCAGCACACACAATTAACTCGGATCGAAAGTCGCTGACGAATCGGATTCAAGCAGCGGCCACTGTACTAGCGATTAGTAGGCAATATGCAGTAAAATATTTATCACAAGTCGGAATTCACTTTTACGTCCGCTATTTTCTCGCAACGGGAAAGAGGAGACGGAAACCACAGCAAAATTAGATTGCTATGAAAATGTACAACACTTCCAAGTTTTCTGGTTTCTTTCTTTCCGTGCGCGACACTGACACATCATCTTCATCGAAAACGTCACTTTTGCTTCTAAGGTGCATATACGCGAGCTGAGCAGCCTGGAGTGAAATGGTTGTGGAAAGTTTTCGTAGGATAATTTACATTATTATATTGAAAACAATGGGTAATGTTTTGTTTCTACTGCTTTTTAAAACGTTCAGTGTTCTCCTCGTAGTTTTAAAATTTCGTAAATTAAATTTTGAGCAACCTTGGCGCGATTCTGACGTTTATCAGCAATTGTCAACAATCGATAATCGACTGGAGAAGACCTACATTTCATGAAAAATAGCAATAAGTTTTGATGTGAAATAATCCACAAATTCGAACTCCTCAATATGTTGTCGCAATATGTAGAAGAGTTGGAGCAAGTAAGCGTAGAACGTCATCTTAATTATGTGTTGTGTACTATGTCACTAAGCCCCAATCGTGCATTTTCAGGACTCATTCGAAGTGGAGGAATTCATCGAAAGATTGTGCTGGCGGACAAACAACGAAATTGGTTCGGATCAATTTGATCCCGATCTGCTGTATGAGACTTTTGTTGAAACGATAAAGGACATGAAGATCCTACAGGAGCGCCAGCAGCGAAAGTGTGACAAACTCGAGGAAGCGTTGAAGGAAGAGCAGACACTTTTCGTGAAGGCGATTGATAAGTTCGTCAACAAGCATCAGGTATCGGTGGACTACTTCCATCAGCTGGATGAAAAGATCAATTCGGTTGCGGGGAAAGTGATTCATCTCGGTGAACAGCTGCAGAACGTAAACATGCCTCGAAGCCGCGCTGTCGAGGCACAGCTTTTGCTGAACCACATGGCCGAGTTTCTGACGCCGGGACCGATCGTGAACGATATCTATAGCGACAAGAGCAAATTGTACGAGGCGGCCGACATTATTCAGAAGCTATTTCAAATATCACAGGATCTTCCGGCCCAGCGGTTTGCGAACGCAAAAAAAAAGATTGAATCCAAATACGATGATGTTGAGATGCAGCTGATTGAAGAATTTGCCACGGCACAGAAGATGGAAAACATCGAACGAATGAAAGAGCTGTCCGACATACTGTCCCAGTTTAAAGGTTACACGCAAGTAATCGACGTGTACATCGAGCAGAGCCAGGCCACGACGTACGGCGGGCGCGATGTATTTGAAGGCATCGTGCCACTGTGCCACAAACATTACAAAATCATACAGCAGGTGTTCAATGCCCCTGACAAGGTGATAAGTAAATTCATCTTAAACATATATCAGCTGAAAATTAATCAATTCGTGCAGACAAAGCTGGATGATCGTAAGGACGAGAATAAATATCTGAAAACGCTCTCCGAGTTGTACTCGCGCACGATGAAGCTGAGCGCGGAACTACAAGAGTTTTTCAAAGGCTCGGAGGATGATTTGTTGCAGAAGCTGACGGCCAACATTTTTGACCGCCATCTTGCCACGTACATCGAGGTAGAAAGCCGCACGCTGGACGCAAAGTGTCAGGGGGAGTTGAAAAAGTTTTACGAAAACAAAAACCACCAGAAAAAGCAGATTGAACGATTCCAGGAGTTAAGGCGTGACATGCAGGCACTGATCGGTAGCAGAGCCAATATCAATATCGCCCAGATCGAAGACTACGGAGGTGAAACGTTCTTATCCGAGGAGCTTGCGATCAATCTATTACAGCAATCTTCTCATGCTTTCGAGCGCTGCTGCTTGCTCTCGAAGGAAAATGATTTGCCTCGCAACGTTCTCAAACTGACGGATACGCTGCTGCGCTATCTGCTGCACGAGCATTGCGATTACGCGCTCGATCTTGGCTTGCAGGCGATTCCGATCGCGGAGTGCAAGAGCGTACCGCAGATATATTTCTTTGACGTTGCGCAAAAGTGTAACGCGATCGTACACCTGCTGGAAAAGACATACAATGCTAGCGTGATCCCGAACGTGGTCGGCACACCGCAGTACACGGATTGCATACAGAAGAAACGGTCCTACCTGGAGACTGTGGAAAATAAGATAGAAACCGGTCTGGAACGTACCCTGAATGCCATCTTCGGTTGGGTAAAGACATACCTGTCAAGTGAGCAAAAAAAATCCGACTTTAAGCCGGACACCGATGTCGATACGGTGGCATCGAATGCTTGCCTTGCTGTGGTACAATATCTAAATCCACTGATCGGACTGATCCAGAAGACAATCGATGGAGAAAATTTGTCTGCAGTGCTTACGGAATTTGGAATACGCTATCATCGCGTGATTTTCGAACATTTGCAACAATTCCAGTACAATACGGCTGGTGCGATGTGCGCTATATGCGATGTCAACGAATATCGGAAGAGTGCACGTGTTCTGCAGAGCCCGCTGGTAACACAGTTGTTCGATGTGTTGCACGCACTCTGTAATTTGCTGTTGGTAAAGCACGAAAATTTGCAGGAAGTATGTGGTGGCGAAACGTTAAACTATCTCGACAAATCGGTGGTAATGAATTTTATTCAGCTGCGAAGTGATTATAAAACGATTAAAATATCTAACTCCTTGAAGGGTATATCGGATCAGAGAATGGTGTAGAGAAGAGAGAAGAAGTATTATTGAAGATTTTTTATCAGCAGCGTACTATTACTATAACTAACTGAACAGTCACATATATAGTTTAACGAAGAATATAATCAGTTAAAAAAAAGCTCGAGAAAATGTGAATTTATTGTCCCGAAAGAAGAATTTCCCATCACAATTAATTGATCGTAATTGATGAAAACGTCCAGGGTAAAACTGCCTCTTATTACAACCTTATGTGATGAATTATAGCGATGGGGAATACCACAACTGAACAAAGTAGGAATAGCATTGATTATGCGAACAGAAATTCCGTGAAACTCCTTCTTTATTCATATGCACTTATGTAAATTTCACTTTATTCAACCATTAATACCAACCATGCACCCTGCACTGATGTTTTGTTTACCTAAGCGACAATCGTGGCAGTGATCCAATCAACGTATTGGTCGACCTTTGTGTAAACCCCGGGCCAACCGGCCTGGCCACACGGTGTCGGTCCGAACGATACCAGCCCGATTAGGTACCAGTACTGCAAACCGCCCGCTGTATGAATGCCCGTCAACGGACCACCGGAATCACCTTGGCAAGAATCTTTGCCTGCCTCACCGCCAGCACAAAGCTGCGATTGGCGCAGTAACACCTGCTCGCGCTGGTATACCAGATTGCACGCATCGAGCGCAACACCATCGACGGCCACCTTCTGCTTTACGTTGCTGAAGCGCGCCGTTGCCGTACGTCCCCAACCTGCAACCTGCATGCGGAAACCAACATAATCCCGTGCCTTCAGTTCGGCCTGCATCGGCAGACAGATTGGCTTGATGAAGTCAGAATATGGCACGGATTGCTGCAATCGAAGAAGCGCAATATCGTTGTACTGTTCGGTCGATGTTGGCACGTACTCCGGATGTGGTATCTTTCCCTCGATCGGCACATCGATCGGTGGCGGGGAGCAGTCTACATCATCGCCCAATCCTTCACAATCCTGTGCGGTTGAGGTATCCCATTCGCCGAGACGTACTTCAGCCCTGCAGGAGCAATTGATTGGTGTTAAAACATGTAAATGACAGAGTTAATACAGTGTCCAAATTCTACATGAATTACATAATGGAAAATAAAAGAAAAAAATCGAATTTGAAAGTATACTTACAGATTCCAGGTGCTCGGGATGTCTTTACCGTTGACGCAGTGCGATGCCGTTAGGACGTATCGATCGTTAATCAGCACTCCGCCGCAATGGAACCCGAAAACGTTATTTGCTAATCGGAGATAGAAAAGCAGAATAACAATAAAGTAAATAAAAGAAAATAGGTGTTATGTACAGGCAAGTGATGGGAGGGGTATTTCATGTACACATGCAACTGTAGCGAGTAACGTACGTACGTTTTGCATACTTCAGCAACGCAATCCAAGGAAACTCGTCGATGCGTGTGTTAACGCCACCGAAAATACGATCACTTGTCTGTATTCCACATTGCCCCGGCGCAGGTAAGAGTCCGGCGCCAACTCGAACCGGTGCAACCAAGCTGTTCGGGCAGCAAACCAACGGATGATTGTCAGCGGTGGACCAACCGCACTGCGATCGCTGCAGAAACGTCCTATCGGCATCAGGCAGCGGTTTTTTAGTGATCAGCGCCAGGAGGCTGTTGCAGTTGCGCAGCAGTATACATTGACCGACAGTACTATCAGGTAGGGTGCATTGTTCTGGGGAAAAGGGGGTGCAGAGTACAGAGAGTAGGACATGTTTTATTATTATTTATCGAGCTACCGAAAATTCGGTGAATTTCCGTGCAGGAAATGCGTTTCGTCTTGAAGCGATCATCTCCCTTCTCCCTTGAGGTCAAGTGAAGTTGTTAGGTCAACCTGTTGTTGGGTCAACTTGTGATAACCGTTGACAAAACAAACAAACACAAACACACACTTACGAGCAGCTGTGATAGTTAGAAGCGCTAGCAGAAGAAACGGCACCAACCCCAGACGGCACAAGCTCAGCGGGCAGCGACTGATGATCGCACTCATGATGATCGCTGCAGGTGTCCGAGAAACTGTCGCTCGAACCGATTCGTTCGGAATGCTACGAATGACTAAGTGCGGTACGCCATAACGCGGAACCCGGCTAATAGTGCGTCCGCAGGCTCGTGTGTAGCTTCTCCTTCATCAAAGATCACATCGCGAAATACTCTCGCGCACGAGAGAGCGACAGGGATGGGAACCGATTTCAGTTAATGTTGCAGGCAGTCGCGAGTTGTGGGAGAACGAGTGCGACCGGTCAATGCATGTGTGATTTTCGCATCTATTTTCTCAGCTCGTTTTGTGCGGGCAAAGGCAGTTCACGAGAATATTGCTGCCACTAGTAGGATAGGAAAACATGATCGAACGGAAATCCCAAAGTCAGGTGAATCTTGTCGCTCCACCCCACCCCGTGCGTTTCGGTGGTCGGCTCGTATTTACACACGAGTCGTTCTCTCTTTCCTACCTTTGCTTTGTTCGTTTGTTTTCATTATTATGTATTTCCTTAATGAACGCTAACATTGGACCTCGCACATTGGAATATTCGTTTGATAAATCAGTGACCCTCTAAAGTGCAATTAGATTGCCCTTTCCTCCTGAAGTCGCTCGGTTGATACAATACCTTTATTGTAGGTAAACATCATGTGACCATGAGGGGCCCTGTGACAATAATTATTTCAAACAAAAAAGAAGGTTAGGTTAGACTAATTTATTATAGAACAATCTAAAATTAAAATGATGCAGCGAAAGAATGAAGATCATGGCACGAAAAGCAGACGTCGATCGCGGTAATAAACGATGGTCATCGTGGTGCTGTTGGAGGCTGGGATATTTTGTTTACTAGATACCGGTTTGGGGTGATAAAAACAGGTTTTCTGCATCCGTCTCACCACGAAACAGTCCTACAGAAATCGCCCCGATCAACAAACGATCTTCCAAAAATGCCCCGCTTGCTAGCGTTGCGGCTGTATCATGTGAAGGTCAGTCTGTGCTCTTGAAACGGTGCGGAGGGCTGGACGAAGGGAGGAACGATATTAGTCTAGTCTGAATTAATGAATTTTGCATAAATTTGACACGAAAACAGAAGGCAAACACTAACGGCGCTTGCCTTGTATGAGAAAAACTTGCGATGTTCCGTCACTAGTGGCGTCCTCTGTTGCGGACTAGCGTAAACACGTTAGTTACACTGTTAATTCGGTATTTTGTTGTGTGTTTCTCCGCTGTGATTGAGATCAGTGGTTTCATAGAGAGGCTAATTAAAGCACAGTTTGGAAATGCGACAAAATGGAAGGAGAAAAGAAAGAAAGCTACAACTGACCTTAAAACACGCTGTTTATATGGATGGGGAAGGGACAATGAATAAAAAAAAACACAGTCGAAAACAAAACAACCCTGGTGTCACACTATTCAGTCATGGATTGTATTTAAATTTCACTAGCTCTGCAACCCCGTAGAATGCGAACCGACCGAGAAGAGACAAACACATAATGGTTCGCTTGAAAAATAAAAAAGCTTACTACACACAAAAGAAACACAGTTCCTATCCTTACATCTAGCTCCTCTTATTAACAAATGTTTGTCCCCTGCCTGCTACCTCATACTGGTATGACGCTCAATCCGCATCAGCTAGTTGGGTGTGACCGCGACTAACGCATAACGTTGGCCAATATCCAATCAATGTACGCTGAAATGCGCGTGTACACGCCCGGGAAGTTGGAAACGCCACACGTGCGAGGTCCGAACGAGACCAACCCAAGCAGCACGAACCGGTCGCGCGTCGATATGGCTTCGTTCATCAGCGGTCCTCCGGAATCGCCCTGACAAGCGTCCCGATTTTCCTGACCCTGGGCACACATCTGATTGCCGCTGACGATGATGGGATTGCGCGAGTTGACACTGTACCGGGCGTACGCGCTAGCACAGCCAGCCGTGTCAACTATCGGCAATCGTAACCACTGTAAGGTCGGGCTGGGTGTATTGCTTCCTGTAAGAAGGTAGCCGGAAACTCTTTGATGAATACATCTACCTGTCTGTCCAGTCGAGGTGTGAAACTTACGATTACTGGTCGAGCCCCAGCCAGCAATGATTCCCATCTGGCCGGTCAGGTTAAGCGCGTAAGGTGCGTACTGATCTGTGGGCAGACAGAGCGGACTGATGATGTTATACGTTTCGGTCGTTTCCCGAAGCTTGATCAGTGCGATGTCGTTGGCGTACTTGGGTACATCGTAGTTTTCGTGCGGAATAATCTGTTCGATCGCAAAGTCCTGGTACCGGGCACTACAGCGCGGATCCGTAACGGCATTACACTCCAGGTCACCCAATCGTATGCTAACTCTATATGAAAGCACAAGCGGAGAAGGGGTGCTAGTAATGCGTGTTGAAACTGTAATACTCATGAGAATACTTACAGCTGAAGTTCATCAATCAGGTTCGTGACACAATGGGCCACCGTTATCACATGTCGGTTGGTGATAAGCGATCCTGCACAACGGTATGTTACGCGCCCGGAAGCTGGAAAGAGACAAAAAGTTGATTGAATTTAGTCAGCTGTTTGGTGTTTCATTGTATGGCATCCTCGACTTACTTCGATTCCGGTAGGCTAGCCGTGCCATCCAGGGAAACTGACCCGGTACCTCCGTTTCACCACCAATGATTCGCGTGTTCACCGATAAACCGCAGAGCGGTGCATTAATCATCGGCTGATCGGGTACTACCGTCGGCAACACGGTGGTCAACAACTCGGTTGTCATCGTTATTGTAGTTGTGGGTGGTAAATCGGTAGTGGCGGGGAAGGTGGTGGTGGTTTCTGCCAGTCGGTTGCTGCTTAGGACAACTCCCGGTCGCTTCGTCGTTCTCATGATGGGTGCAACGTACGCTTTTGTTGGGCGTAGTGTTACTTCCGCTTCGTTCGGAAATATCACCGGTGGACAGTTTTTCATCGTTTTTGGATCCTCAAATTGGGCAATCGTATTGCCGTTCTGTGGCCTTTGCTTCCACCAATTGCTGTTGCCAGTTGGGGTCCTGGTGTTGCTTATCCTTTTGCCATCCTTACCCGACGACGTCATGGGTATGTACTTGAAGCGCTCCCTTGACCATTGGTCCGACTTTCGGTTGGTGTAACCCTCGTCCCATCCGATGGCAGAATCGTGTGAATCGTTTTCCTCTGATGAGTGATCCTCGGCTTCCGTCACAACGTCCCGCAGCCAGGAATCGTCAAGCGGGCAGCAAATGTTGGGTTCGTTATCGGAGCCGTACCCGCAGGCCAGTTCCTTTAGCTTGGAATTAAAGCTACCATAGCTCGGCTTGGGATTACGCAGCATTTCCAGTATCTTAGTACAGTAGCGAAGTTTCGTACAGCGACAGTTGATGGTACCGGCCGATGCTGGTACACTGTCGGGCACTTTCCGGTAATGCTCAACACGCTGGTTGTACTGATATACCTGCGGACCCGTCGGATGTCCACCGTACTCGTAATAACTGCCCCAAGGCGTGGCAAATGCTGCAGGGAAAGGAAAGAAAATGAAGTGAAACCAATCGCAGGTCTTGGCACTGTGTAACAGGTTAAGGTGGTAAGGCATATGTACCCGTTCTGCCTAGCAAAAGCAGAAGGGATTTTCCACAGCCAGTTCTTTCTTTCAATCATATGGGACCTTATGAGCCAATGCATTGACGTAAGTGCTGGAAGTTCAACGGTGAGATCGGTGATTGAAACCGTCCAGACATGCATCACCAGCAGACTCTAAACCCTACTACATATTGGTCGCTCGTTTGCCGATCGAAACCGTTTGCCGATCGAAGCTGAACGGTCAAGGTAACAACAGACTAGCCCCGAAGGGCAGGCAAGCCACAAGGAGTCACAAGAAGATCGCGCGTTATGCTTGAATTAGGTTGATGTAAATCATTTCCCTTTTTCGGTTTTTGCTCCGTGCTTTTATGTGGGGAAGCACACTGGAAAGGCAAGTTCTACGATTTGATCATTATGATTATCGTTCGTTTTCGGTGGACTATGAACACGATCAGTTGAAACAAAAAGCAGCAAACGGACAACGAACCTGATAATAGAAGTTGTGGCAGTGGATTAACACCTGTCCAAAGTTGGGTGGACAAAGGCAAAACCGTTTGCACTGTTCAAGTTAAGTGTCGATAGAGAATCCCGTTTGAAAGTAGTCTCTGCCGTTGCACAGATACACGATCTTCAATAAAATAAAATTAGAACCTTTGCAGAACTGATCTACACTAACGAACAATCGAAAGAGGATGGTAAAGAACCAGCTGAGTGTTTCACGGAACTTAATCCGGCCTACGGTATCAATTGGGAACAAGATTATTGCACAACATTGCAAACCGCCACATTGGTCGTTGTACTGCTGAATTGAACGGAACAAAACTGAATTTATTGCTATCAAAAGAGTTTGAAGGTTTATGGATGTTTTTTACAATCTTATTGTGAGCAATTAATTATATTACAAAACTCTTGCTTTTGTATCAAAATAAGCTGGTAAGAATTCGTAGCATCGCTAAGAGTTCAGCTAAGCATGTATAGAATAAGTCATTAAACTGTTCGTTCTTTTCGACAGCACAAAGTCTGTTTGGGATTCCTTCAGTGGAACTATTAATCTAAAAGAACACCACTAATTACATTGCCAGCTGCACGTGAGTCACAAACCAAATGTGTGCAAATTAATTCAGAAATCTAAAATGTTTGTTTTGATGACTAAGACGCTTCATGGTACCAATTTTATATTCCGCAACAGCTATGTGGGGGTTCGTCGCCGAGGCGCTTCATAGAAATCTTTTGATGGCAAATCACGTAGAAAAGGCGATAACAAGATTGGCCTAATCACTGCCTGTACGGCTTGACGGCAAACGGTTGGTCTCGTCGGAGCACGGGTATTGCATTATCGGGCTGTGCCACCCAGTTGTTGGTGGCCATGAGGCCAAAATTACGGCACGCTTCTTTCCTGGCCCGAATAAATGCACGAGATCACTGAAGCGCGTACGCGCCGTGCTGCAAACGATTTAGCTCACGTTTACCGACCGGATCGTGTGTTTCACTTTCGTTTTACGAATGCACGGCCAAGCACGTGGTCCCGGGTGTACGATTCACGTCTACTTGTGTCACTCACCATCGGCAAGAATGGACGCCGTCAGCATGAATACCGCCAAACTGGATCGTGTTGTGATTTTGCACATGGTGTTAAGAAGAATGAACGATTGTTGTCGAATGAATTGACAAAAAAAAAAAAACCACACTTAAACCATGCACACACACATGGACACACATACAAAAACACAGGAAAACTATTAGCGTGTAATAGCCGCCGAGGAAACCTTAAACGTATCTACCGTACTGGTTGTACACGGTTGTACCGGCCTTGATATGGTTAACTTTTTAACGTGCTGCTTGCTGCAGTGCTGCTCAAAACGGCTGGCGGTAGGTGTGATCTTGAAATATACACAGTTTTTGCCCTAAGAGCCAGCTGTAGTGTCGAAAGTGGCTACTGATACGGATTTCTCGCTCAAAACACACGCTTCACCTTTATAAGTACTCTGGTGCGTAATAAGGTTTTATTAAATTTCACTGAAGCATCTTGGAGATGCAAACAAAAATAAACACACCAATCATCGACATGGCCAGCTGTGGTGGCTACCAACCGTCCGTTACGTACAACTGTGCGTAATAGTAAGCGCATGCACTACGAAACTGTCACTTCACCTCACAGCTTATAAGGGAATTACTGAAAGCGTTTTTGGTCGATATTCGCCCCATCAGCTTTATCCCATGACCTTGCACTGAAAATCAATTGTTGCCTGTTGTTAACGTCTTTACAGTCTTCAGTCCATTGGTAGACTATATCGTTCCGGCACCGTTCGCAGCAGCAAACCGACGATCACACTCGCGTTGTGTGCCACATTGCGTCTTTCCGTGCACAATCGAAACCGACACGAGCGGTGATCATGTTTATATAGTCCCCACCACGCTCGCCCAAGATTTACCCGCGCGTTGCGTGGGGGCATTTGTGTGTTTGGGTTCTGTCTTTATGTTCTTCACTCATGCCATCACCGCCAATCAGGGGGCAGCGGGGCCGGTAGCCGAAGAGCGCATACTACACCGGCACAATGCACTCTCATATGCTCGCGCTCGTTGCTCAGAACGGTTTACAGCGAGTGGTGGTACTGTGGTGCTTCAAGGAAAAACCAAACACTCTCCATTCCATTGTGTGAGGACTTTTCTTCATTCCTTCCTTCCTTCCATCCATTCTTCCTTGCTTGCTGCCTTTTTTCGATAAATCCGTGAAATTGTCTGCAAATTTAATGAAAATGGGTTGATTTAGCTACTGCTGAGTCACCCCGTGTGCGGGTCGTTTTAGTAGTAGTATCTTTACGATCAGAAGATGCTTCTGCAAGTGAACTCCAGTGGTGAGATCTCGGTCAGTGGTGGGATTCCCCATCTAGACTAATTAATCCTGCTGGTCGTCGACTTTCTGCGGGGAGTTGACACTCCGGCTTGAAAGCTTTGTGGCATGCTTGTATAAGTTGGTGGGTTACTGTTGATTGTGTGATAAAATTGCGGATTTGCTTGGACGAAGTCACTATTCTGTAGTTTTCCCGTGTTTGACAAAGGAAAACATAAAAAGAACCAAAAAAAAATCTGTATCGGTTCATGAATGCATAAAAGTAGATTTTATCGCCAAAAAACCCACTTTTATGCGAACATATACTAAACGGATCTATATTATTGTTCGCAACCGATTGTTCTTGAACTGGTTACCCCAATGGTTCAAGAAAACCACAGGTAAATGGGTAGAATGTGGCTGAAGAGCATAGCGATGTCTGGTCATTCTTTATGCATCATATCACACACTGGTTGAAGCAGTGGCATGAATGAACTTTGGATGAAAATACTGAGCGCTGAGTTCTGGTGGCAAATTGAGACCTTCAAACAACAAGTAATCGGCGATGATATAAGGCAAAGTGCAATGATGATAGTAAACATACTGCCAGAAATAGCCGAATGCAGTTTTTTCTTATAGTTTTGTGCGCCGAATTAAGTTTGGAAGCGAAAAAGATACTAATTGATAATAATGTCAGCATAATTTCAATTGTTTTTAAACAAATTAAATTTGGTTTTAACAATCACAAACTACACGTGGCATAGAACATCATTCCAAACAAAGATATATTTTGTAAATATAAGACAACAAAAATAGTATAATTTGAACTTAAGAAAATCATTTAATAAAAATATCGTTATTCCTATATTATAGAGAATACTCAATAAGATAGGATTTAAAACCGATCTAAACGATAATTTTCCAAAAAAAATTAAACCAAAATATTTTTTTTCAAGGATCAAGGATCAAGGATTTTTTCTCATCCCTTGAGTTTTCTGTTATTCACGTTTTACTGCAATGAAAACTATATTATCCAAACTAGTAAATAAATTAACAGACAAATGATTTAATAATATATGAATAAATTGGCAAATATGAATCCGAAACGTTGTATCTAGTGTAATATTTTTAGTTCACAACGGCAATTGCCATTGAAAAGATTTTTTAAACGGTTCAAAGTTTGCATCCGAAATGGAACAAAAGCAGACGTCTAAGCTACAATTGTTCGTTTGCAGTTAAAAATGCAACAACAACAACAACAAATTAGTCTTTCTCGCGGGCCGTGAAGTTATCGATCAAATTGATCTTCAACTGATTTTGCTGATTGCGTGTCCAAACACCGCGTGCCACCGAAAGCAAAGTGTGTGTGTTCGATGCGTATTCCAATTCTCACCATTGTCCATTTAACTAATATTCCATACATCGAAACCGATGATGGAGCTGAAGGTAGACGGCATAGGTCGGTCATCTTCAAATTATGCATTTTTCTTTCCATCTCAATGAACAATCGCACGCTATAGATGCTGGGGCCGGGTCCGACTACCGTCAAGATCAAGCATCAAATGTTGGCCTCAATGCGATGTTTCATGTTCAAGGCTGTCGGTAACCACATGAGCATTTGAAAATTCGCCTCCTTAACCCAACCCAGAATGATGAATCTGACGATGTCGACTGATGACTGTATGATTGGCCGCGAAGATCTGTTCTGAAGAGTTTTTTGTTGTTGTTATATTTCGGTAGCTGATGGTCGACAGAAGAAGGAAAAAAGTAATAATTTAAAGTGTTTCTTTCGTATCCCTGACCTTCAACGCCATGCTCCAAATCACAAACGGACCTCCGACTGAGTGAATTAACTACCGCGAAAGGCGGTGGCCAATTTCCCCTCGTGACCGTGATTGTCTGCAGGACCGACGCAAGGTGTGGGGGTCGAGACGGACATGCGGACGTAATAATTGGCCTTTGTATTTTCAGTTATTAGAGTTCATTCTTCGGCTGATGCTCCCGTGGTCACTTTCAACTAATAATGTGCTTACATTGTCGAGTGCTTTGCTGGACCGATTTTCAGCCATTCTAGTTCCTTTAATTTCCCGACGGCCTGCACAATGAGTCGTTCTTGTTTTTGGGCGTTCATGAAAATATTGCACTTTACTTTAGTGTAGTGTGCCCGAGGTTTCTTGCTGTGCCGCAACAGCCTCCTTTGAAGTTCAGCGAGCATTGCTGCAAGTTCTTATGGTTTTTTATATTCACTACAGGCAACCCCACGGGTATGCCTTTGTTACAACGGCGAGTGCTCGTATTATTTAGTCTCGCTTCAAACTATGTCACAGGGCAATCGTATAGAGTGACCGTACATCGGTATCAAGTGCAATGCGATCCATTACTGTATACCGGGCACGGGCTGCCAATGAACCCATTACTTATGCATCGCTAATTTCCTTGTGTTGTTTCTGCGGAATGGAAAATATTAACCATACCATGTGCGATTGCTAATTAAAGTGAGGTCGGTAATTTTAAGAAGGAATTGTTAATATTTATATTTTATTCAGTACAGTTCATATACACTACTGGAACAATAAACAGTAGGCGGAAGAACAATCACGCTGGACATGTGGCATTCTTGGAAAATGTCCGATCTCAATCCATTTGAAACGGTTTATTTGATTCTCTCCAAACAGTATGCAATCGAGGGTCGGTAAGTCTCTTAAATGCTCAATATAATTGTAAATTTGATCAGTTAGCAAGGGTAGGCTTTTGATGCTTTTTGCTGGAAACAATATGGGTTTCTTCTCACCGAGATTATACCACCGTAAATAATTATGGATATACTTTAGGGTATCAAAAATGTAATGTTTAAATAATGCATTATGGAACTGTGAAATTCGAAGCTAGGATACCCTCTTTCTGGAATGGCTACTTTAAATGATCAGAAGTTAATAAATAGTTATTTGTTGTTGCCTTATGGCTTATACAATATAAATGGCATACATCGGATAATGCATAGCCATACAAAAGCGCGCATTAAAAGGTATCCAGCTGGAATGTTCATGTCGTGTGCTGTCGCGGACTGCGTACTACGTACACCTAGTCTTCATCTGCGACGATAATGGCATTTGCAGCAACCATGACGGGTTCGGCATTCACGATCAAGGCGATCGGTGCTGATTCCTCTCCCAAATCTCTCGTTGCTTCCGCATTTGTCAGCTGACTGTCGAGCTCTTCCAAGCTGCCATTCATCGGTTTCGTTGCACTCTCTAGTTCTGCTCGTATTCGTTCACCAAGCGTGCTATCGGTTTGCTCTAGGCGTTCCAAAAGTTTGGCTTTAAACTCTTCTGGCCATTTGATGCACCATTCGTTGAATAGCTTTACCTGCGAAGAAAGAGTCAAATGGTGTGATATAGAAGACAAATTTCTTATTAAAGCTGTTGGTCGATGTCAATTTACCCTGCATTGAAACAGGCTCATCGGTTTCTCCTGTCCAGGATTAATCTGTGCCATTGCAGTAATGAGTCCGTTCACATACACCGCACCGCCGGCTTGCTGTGACAGGTAAGATACCAAGTATGGTACAAAGTCTTCACGTTGGAAGTCACTCCATTCTTCGAACCACTGGACAACGTATCGAAGTTCACCGTCGACGGTTAAATTGTATGATCCGTTCGACGACATTGTCGAGGTTGATTTAAGAAGGCAAAAAGAAAGCCACAGGGTATTTTGTTTGTAGTTGTCCGATTGATTTGCTCTCTAAATGTAAAACTTCTAAAATTGTGAATTGTGGCTTGCTAACAAGATGATAAAAACAACGGAACTTTATCCGCTCTTTCTGACAAAAGCAGGATTAGACGCGAGAGCTAGTCGCACAACAATCTCCACTGTGCCAACCTTTGCCGACTGTGTGTTATGTGAAACTGGAACTACTCTGCTTCACACTTTGCTGCTGCCGCGTTGGTGGTTGGCAAGCTTTCTGATACCAGTTTTTCTCCCTCTCTATCGACGGACGCTTTTCACCGGGTTCTAGTTTTCAGGTTTATCTAGGCTCCTGATCTGCAAGCATCCCGCCCGCGAGATACCACTCTCTCCGGTCACAATTTTGTTCCCGTTTCACAGTGCCGTCAATGTGACTGTTTTGTTTTTTCGATCTCGCAATGTTTGTTTCCTTCTCTTCTCAGCACCGACACTGTATCGCGGATCACCGGATCAAGGGGATTGGGAGCGAAAAAATAACTGTAACGAATGCTTCTGCTGCTGCCTCATCTAACGCTCTTGGCGATGCAGCTTCACCAACAGACACATACACACGCACACATGCGGCAGTGATGATGATTGGTTACGATTACGCACAATTCGTGGTCAAACTTTGATGGCTTCAGTCGTTCAACCTTAGCAAAACGATGATACTGCTGCTTTGTATCTGTATACTCTGACCGGAAATTTGTGCTGGCCGGGAATTAAATTAATTTTCAGCAAATGATAGCAACTATGAGGATGCCTACAAGCTTTTCTGTTTTCTCGGTTTTCCAAGCTGCACAGTGTTGTAACAATCAGTATAGGAGACGTTCTCAAACTTTGCAAACTCTAGCCCACGGCGATTAGGAACGGAAGTGCACTTTCAATAGAAACGAAACACCTTTTCTACCTTTGTTGGTTGTTGTTTCTGTTTACCGCTTTTACCTTCCTTCAGAGACATGGCACTGATCTAAATCCGCCTGTTTTCTCTCTTCATACACTCTCTTGATAGAAACATGTTTGGCATGTTTACCTGTTGGGCGAATTCAGGATTAAGCGGTGAATCATACGTTGTAAACACTATTCTAAAGACCATATGACAATCGATATTGTTGCCGGTTTCGCTGTCTCTTTCTCTATCGCTATTGCTGTCTATTTCCTTGGCTCTATTCCCAGCAGAATCTGATTTCGAGACCAGGATTTATTTTAAAAACGGTTTATTTGTGTACCGATCATACATTTCGAATTTTGATAAGCATCTTTTAATTTGCATTGCCTTTTACGGTTCATTGTTCGGATACTTCTTAATAAAGACATAATAGTAGAATATTTAGCCAACTGATCGTCCCATCTATTTGTATGTTCTCACTATACATTTACCAGCTTCACACAAACAAAGTAAAGAGCAAGTAGTAATTATTACAGATGAATTTGACCATGTTTTATGTTATGCCTAAACTTGCACAGGATTTTCATAAAGTTATAACTACATATGCAAACGTGGATTCGTTCTTTTTGTTTAGCCATCTTTCTGTTATCGTATTACTTGATACTTGCTCGCCGCATTTTGTAGATACTCTTTTATCACAAAAACTATGTTAATAGACTGATGTTTTGCTTGTGAAACAGGTTTAAGAGTAACGTGTTCCGTCACCTTTTCTATGCTGGCATTCTCTCGTAATCGTTCTGATCTTTTGTACTTTGTAAAGAACAACCAAAAAAAAAAAAAATAAAAAATAAAAAATAACAGGTTCATTTTGCCCAACATACTGAACGGGGTTCAATTTGCAGATGGAGAAATAGAGATATACACGAAGCAAAAAAAGAATGAAAAGAAACAAACAAGGAACATATGAATTCTTCATCGAATGAAGTTTTGATCTTAATTCTCAATTATTGAGATATGCACTGCGAAAAAGGAGATTTTAATCAACAAATCAGATAGCAAACGAATTAAAACATATTGAAGTAATATTCAATACCTCTGAATTAAGGGCTTCAATCGTACTACGACATTAAACTGTAAGCGTATGCCATCGGCCGAATGGAGGGATGTGGCTGAATGAACAAAAAAAAAAAAAAAAGATAAGATATACAACGTTATGCAATCAACTCCGGAAAAAGAAGGGTCTCTGCTGGTTTTCACAGCTCGCTTACTTACCGAATCTGCGTAGGTAGTGAATTTCGGCGTCAAATCGTTGCCTTTTAGTGTGATGAAAGCCCCCAGATTCTTCATTTGGTCGCTGTACGGAAGAAAAAGAGTTTTACTAATGT
>KB698572.1:0-28059 GCA_000349165.1 Anopheles christyi
ACACACACACACACACACACACACACACACACACACACACGTGGGAATGCAAATTTGAGAGTGTTAATGTGTTTGAGTTTTTAGATTATTTTCCACTTATTCTGCACGTATCTGGATAGTCAGCTGCGTCCTCTCCCGCAACCGGGCGGACGGCCATTCTTCAACCGTTACGTCGTAGTAGGCGATAAAAAGACGACGAAGGAAACGCTTGCTGAGGTGAACACCAAAAATAAGGCCAAGTGTGCCATTCTCTACTCAAATCCACTCAAGCCCAAATTTAACTTCGTTTCGGATGATAAAATTCACAGTTGTGCCTACGTAAGTAGCCCTGCTCCGTACACCAGCAGAAAGCAGAATTTAGAAATAATGGTTATTTTATTTGCATTCTCTCTCTCTCTTGTTTCTTCGCTGTAGGATCGAAACAATTTGTTCTACGTTATCATTCAATTTTTAATGTATATGAAAACTCACCACGAATGCTCACTGGAGGGCATTAATCTCGGCAAAAGTGGCATCAACATACTATGCTGCGTCGAAGATTAGAAGTACAGCGGATGCGTCATTTCATTCATGTTGCACAATCGAACTGCTTTCGACAAAGTAAAGGCTAAGATAAGACAGCATGCTCGGAGCAATGAAATTGGACGAGGTAAATGTTAGAAATGTGGTTGTTCTGGTAAGTCCAATACACAACACAGCAGTTTAATTCAATCGCACAGAAGAACTGTATTCAATTTTGTATATTAATCGCTCATCGTCAACGAGTCGTTCGAATGTTGTTATGTGTTATACATGATACAATATACTTATATTGTTCGTATAAATGGTCAATCATATAGCTTCGAGTTGAGATTTGAATCCCTACAAAAGATACGTTCGTTGATATAAAAAAAACCGTATTCTTGGTTCAGTAATGTCCCGCATATTGTGCGCTAACTTTCTACCTATCCGAATCGAAACAAATGGATGTATTTTAGCTTATACTAATGAACATACCTTTAAGGACTAGACAAATAACATTATATGCAGCAGATGTGTAGAAAGTAAGCCAAAAAATCACACAAACATCAAACAATCGTGTATGTAAAAATGTAACTAAAACAACCCTCAATAACAAACTACTATGTAATAATCAGAAGGACTATTCAGTATGATAAAATTTTGATTCTCTCGATTTGTGTAAATTTGTAATACAGCGGTTTTGCACTGGGACACAGGGATACACGAAGGCTCACGGTCAGTAACTAACCCTTTTCTTACGCTCTTGCTCTACTTCTCTCTCTCTCTCTCCCACACACTGCACACGTTGTGGAATCGCGTCGGAAGAATTGTCACTTACATTAACATTACGAAGCACGGAAAACGTTTGTGTTTCAGCTGGAGGTTAGATTGAATATGTCAATGTCAGCTGCACAATGTCTCACTGCACTCAGTGGGTTTTGTCGTAGGTGTTTTTGTGCCCGTAGCCAGACACGTAGCCAGACTTGTCGACCATATCCTTGCGGCCGGCGATACCCTTGCCCTTGCCAGCTTCATCAAATCGTTGCTTATGTGATCCGGTGTACTTGGAAGTGTCCGTTAGGCGTGCCACCGTTTCTGCCGCTTTTCCTGGCTGTAGAGAAGCAACAGGAGCGATTAATTTAAGTGATAAGTTAGTTAGCCAACTTTGATCTTAATTACGCACCGTTGCATTATGAACGCCAGGGGCGCCACAGTTAGCCATTTTGTTTTTAATTTCATCTAGCTCGACTTTTTTCGTTTTTGCCAGATCCTCCAGAAATTTGTTGTAATCTTCGTAGGTCACTTTCATCGATTTTAGCTTCTTGAAGTGTATGCCCGTATCGGTAGTCGTTATCTTCTTATCAATAACCTGGAAGTGCATTTTTTTGTGTAGATTACATTGTGCAGCCGGTGGCTATGCAGCAAAACGCTTACCTTCGCTTGCTTCATCCACTTGTCGCTTTGGGAAAGCGTTAGATGTTTGCCGTCCGATTTAGTATCACCAAACTTGGAAAACGCTTTAAACTGTTCCTTAAATGCCGCGGAACAGACGGGCTTGGCAGGTGTGGCCGAGCCATTCGCTTCCTTCTCGGATGGCATTGCCGGTTCTGCTGTGCCCGGTTGTTCCGCAACTTCCTTGGCTGCAGCCTCTTTTGCATCGAGGGCCATTTCAGCCACTTCTACGGTCATCTTGTCTACAACGTCCGTACCATTCGCTGGTTGCGCTTCATCTGCCATTGTGTGGGAGCTTTGGGGGGAAATAGAAAATTGAAAATAAAATCATTTAGCTGCATAGACCACTTACAAAAAAGCAACGAGGATAAAAGTTTCTGGTTTTTATATTTCAGAGACTTTGGCCTCGCAGCTTCATTCGTCTCTAAGCAAAGAGAGGAAATAGTCTAATTGAGTAAATCAAAATGCTTTTATATTACCCACCGATGAACTGCGACATGTGTGTACATCTTATCGGTCTTTGTTTGTTTATGTTTGGCCCAAAAAAAAAAAACCGCTTCCACAGCCCCCCGGGTGTAAGGATGGAGCGCACTCGTGCTGTGTGTTACCGTTCAAGTAGTTGAGTAAGCACTGTCCCGGTCGTCGTATCACGCTACGAGTCTGGGTCCGGAAAAGTTAATTAGCACCCGCGCTGACACGATTGCAAATAACTAACATTTCATCTAGCTCACCCTTATGCTTATGTCACCGTTTTCCCCGGACTCATGTACAATAGCAGTTTGGTTAGTTTGTATATTCGTAGCAATCCTCTTTATGGGCCTGAGTTAAAATTCGATCGAAATGTAAATGTAAAATTCGATGACTGGTTTAATGTTAAAAAAAGCCACCAGCTTGTAGTTCAAAAAAAGGTTTAAAACGAAGGCAAATCATTCTCTTTAAATTTGAAAGAAACATGTGGTAAAATCTACCGTACTGCAAACCCTTATTGCGCCATCGAACGGCCACAGTATTGAAGTGCAATATTGCTCAACATTTCCTATCCGGTAAAACGGCGTAAAAGTGTAAACTTCTACATATCATGTAGCACGGCGTATGTACGATCACCATAAATAGGATACGAGTTAACCAAAACGCCCGGCAGACCGTTGGAAGTCCAAAATTATATTTATGAACAAGCAAGCAACAAGTGTAAACAAGTAGATAGAGTGGCGCTCATGTGTGAGGCTCCCTGCATGATGTATTGATCGATCCAAATGTAAGGTGTACGACACAGCGTGTCGGAAATTGGATGTGCATTGATGCCTTCCGATCAAACCCAACACCGGTGATGATGTTGGCCAATTAGCACCAACCGTCCCACTTAACCCTATAGGCGCACGGGTTTAGGTGATGTTTATACTTGTGCTACCAACAAGTGGCATCCAACCCTGGAGGCGCGTACCCTGGGACACCTTTCCTGTGTGATGTCCCCTCGAGGTTTTCATAAATGGTTAATTTGATTCTGTGTTTAAAGTATAATTTAACACGCAAGTGCACGCGTTTAGTTAGTAGTTGAGGATAGTTATTTGCGTGACAGTCAAGATCATGTAGCGATTATGGAGGCTTTAAGAATGACGGAGCCGCCCCTTTTTAGCACCAAAGGAAAACAAAACACCAATTATTGTATTGATCTATTTAATGGTTCTTATGGTTTGAATACTCATTTTATGAAATCTTGAATGAAGATTGTATGACATTGGTTTTTGCTGTGGGTAAAACAAACCACTTTGGAGCAAATAATGGTATAATTTAAACACAATCACGGCCACGCAGAAGACCGACTCTGAACTTGAGCATGGAAGTAAATAAATATGTACACAACAACGGATTGCAAGAGGAGGAACAACCTCGTATGATGGATGCGTTCCATGAGAAGCGTTAGATCAGTGCTCCACTCATTCAACGGGCAATCTTCATTACATCATCGACAACCCCACCCATTTCTCCTGTATTGTTCCATGGCCTGTACAGCGAAACCCCTCTGAGGCCATATGCTGTTCACCGTGTAGTCAATAACTAGCTGTGTGATATACGTCTCTAAACATCGCTACCCTTTTTCATCTGCTGCGACCTCGGACGCTCAAGTAGCACGCTTTACCGTGGTCACCAAAACAAACATTATAAATTTAGATATTACTTCACAACACTATTATTGCGGGGGGAGGGATGCAGCAGGGCAGCAAACGACTGTCGGTGGGGTGCTGACTGAAGATGGTTAAATTATGCGAGAACCACTACATGGTGTAGGTGACTTTTTTTCCTTTTAAACTGTGTCCCACCGGACATCCTTTTGATGCCGCTGGGGGTTGCTGGAGGTGTAATGAGATAGAATTGGAGATTAATAGTTTTAGAAGATGGCACTACAAGACACTTGACTCAACGACATGCTCCTTAAATGCGTTTTTGATTAATACATTTAAGCCGCGAATGCAATAGAAAAATTTGTTTGTAAAAATACAATAACGTCCCAACGCCATTTCAGCCTGGGTGTGTATTCCGAGATATGATGTCATGCGGCTGTGTAAGACTGATATCGGAATACATGTCCACAAAGGTGGTACGTGTCATTCGCAAGACAGGCGCGAGCAATAAAAGCTGTAATTTGACAAAAAAAGAAAGATCCCGTACAGGTTCTATTCCAGCGGACGTCTTGCTAGTACCTACATAGCAGTTCAACAAGGGGTTAATAAAGCGACGATAAGTTCGCATCAGATCATGATTGGAAGATAGCAATCGTTTTGTGGGTCAAGTAACACAGCGGCAGACTTCGGCATTCTTGAGACGTTGGACGCAAATTATCGTTGCTTGATATTGTGGCCCTATCACATAAAATGGTATTTAATGTCAAGATCATCTTTGTTAAAAAAAGAGAGGAAAATGTGAGGAAAATTTGAAATTAAAATTTCAAAGTTAATTTCAATAACAAACTTACAAAAGGCGATCAATATCGAAACAAATCCCTTCGCTCCATATCCTTATTGTAAGCCAACTGTTAGTAAAGAATGAGTCATCCCGGAAAATGGGTTGGGAAACGTCCTTACACGCCAAGAAGAAAAATCTTTAGCATAAAAGGTTTAAATGTATGTGTGTGTGTGTGTGTGTGTGTGTGTGTGTGTGTGTACAACTACAACCGTGAAACCAAGTCTTCCGTTTCATTTGCTCTATCTTTACCCACTTTTCGCCGTACTGACCTTTGGTGCACATTGTGGAAGCAAACATCATTCTTCTTACTCTTTCAAACACAGTTGGCGCGCACTTTCCCTTTTCATGCGCATATATCCTTTGCATGCTGAACGTAAACAAAGGCTCGTCACCGTCGCAAGTAGGCGAAGAGTAAGGATATAAATGGTTAAATTAGAGCGTGGTGGACGACGAACAGTATGACATTTATATATCATAGAAAATGGTTTCACAGAATGGTCAGCTCCGTCTTCCGCATGGGAGTTGCGAAGGAAGGAGTAATAAAAAAGGAATCAGATCCTACATATAGGTGCGGAAGGTGGGTTTGCGTTATTTTTCCCTATTATCCGCTTGATGTTAGATTAAAATTCATTCAAATGAGCACCACTCGCACGGTATGGTACGTTAAGCTGGGGAACGAACTTCGTTGGCTAGCATTTGAATTGCATTTCGTTTCTTTTTTTCTTGTATCGCTTGCGTGTGTCCACCACGTAACACGCTTCCAATCTTGGCACCCGACAAAATAAAAAACGGATCTCTGTCCACAACAAACCAGAACGTTCCCTACTGAACGGCAAAGGTATTGGTGGGCCATCATTCCGTTACTGTTTGCGCGGGTTCTTCTGGAAGGGTTGATTCTAGGTTGGACCGATTCCCTTTGGAGCAAAAATCACACTCGTGCCCGCGCACGGCGGAAGTGCGACAATGCGCATGAACAATTATTGATCCGCGGCAGGCAGAGAGACTCCGTGTACGAAGGGATATACGAGGGCACCAATCTCACGTCATCATCACAGGCAGAATCCCGCTCTGGAGATGAATCTGACAATGTTGTGTGCGTGTGTGTGTGTATGGTTGTGCGTGGATGGGTTTGTGTGCCATGGAGGTTTTCGCTTTTTGGACCACTGCCAAACCAATTTCACTTGCTGAATTATTTGACTATCGTTTTTGGATGCTACACACAAAGCGTTGGCGTATTTCTTCATATCCTTTTATTATCCTGTTGCACGCATAGCAAACGAATCTGGGTTTTATCTGTCTTTTCAGAGCATCATAGTACACTTGAAAGGGTACGATGGTTGCACTTTAATTTACCTTGCAATTAGAACGCACTGGTGATTTTTTTTAGACGCTTCTTAGTAATTCCTGGAAACTATTCACTCAGAGTATTTTGCACACAGTATAAACAATTTTTTTACGCAGCTTTTCGAACGAAGTGTATTTATGTGTTGTTTGTGCTAACACGAGAACAGCTCTGTAACCGCTCTGACCGCAGGAACGCGCGCGCGAGACTAAAATCCGAGAGACGCGCTGTGTATACTATACGTGTGAGACCAACGCGCGACACAGTACTAGCGCGTTCGGGTTGCTAAAGATAACGTGCACACAGCATGCGTTGAAAAGCAAACGGACGGGTACGGGTTTATGCCAAGTGTGCCAAACACAGCACTTAAACATCTTTGCTGCTTGGTTAAGTATGTTTTATAGGTATATTTTTTAATACATACCATTTTTTTAAAAGAATACTAAATGATACGATAAACGACACTTGAGAGCATATTGTACAATAAGCCTCACTGTTCACAAATGTATGCAAGTGCAAGTACATGCTTGACGTTCGACACCCTTGAGTAATATGTTTAACTTCATTTCGTATTGTTACAAGGATTAATTCAGAAGAAATTAAGATTATGCCCATTTTGAGCTCTCTTTATTATGTTTTTCAATACATGAATATCCTAACAAAAAAAAAAGACTTAAACATGTTAAATGTGTTTGATAACTTTGTAAAAAAATGGTACTCCAGTCTATACTCACTCACTCCGGAGGTTCCTATAATACAGTTTTGTGCATTCTAATATAATTCACTATGCCCCATTTACATAGATCAGTCAATTTGTTGCTTTTCTTTAGGCGGTAATGTGTGGTTGGTTGAGGAAGACATTTTGAAACGAGTACAAATCAATTCAACTATCCAATTTATTTGATGAAGTTTTAAATTCCTTTTAAACCAATCGGGTAATATTAGGTACAAATAAAAATGTATACTTCAATGCTTATTCTGACGCTATTGAACCCCTCTGCATTCGTCATTTATTTTTTGTGCTTTTATCTTTACTTTACCACTGGGTTTAGCTAATTATACAAGCTTTTAAACAAATTTCATACTGATGCTATAAAGACATAGCCTGATTTGGGCGAAACAAAAGTGTTTAGGACTGTCGGGTGTATCGCAGCATGTCGCTCGTGTGTGAAGCTTTTATTTTCATTCGTGGCATTTGAAGAACACAATCATTAACTTTTCTCTTGATCAACTAACAACAGTACCTCCGCACTCAACCTTAAGCCTTAACCTTGCCGGCTTCGTCGTCCTTCGCGCTTGGCTCCTTCTGCGGCATCTTTTCCTTGTTCCAGTTGGCCAACCCGTCCGGCAACGTGGTGTCCTCCTCGAATGAGCCCGTGCCCTCCACGAACTCCTCGTATGTAGACTTCTCCGGGAATGGACGCTTGCCGAGCAGCTCGATCATGTCGTCGCGGCTGAGAATCTCGTTCTTGAGCAATCGCTCCGCCACCTTCTCGACGTCGGCCCGGTGCTTTGTCAGCAGCTCTTTCGTTCGCACGTACGCCCGGTCGATTAGGGCGCGCACCTCCTCGTCGATAATCTGTGCCGTCTGTTCCGAGTAGGGCTTCGTGAACATCGGATCACCGGGCTGCGAGCTATCGAAG
The DNA here is from genome assembly GCA_000349165.1 of Anopheles christyi. Classification (NCBI taxonomy): domain Eukaryota; kingdom Metazoa; phylum Arthropoda; class Insecta; order Diptera; family Culicidae; genus Anopheles; species Anopheles christyi. Next base: position 7,900 of record KB698572.1, read on the forward strand.
CTAACGTTGCCGACCTTCTTGTTCATACCGAAGCGCGTAATCTGTGCGTACGCACTGTCGGTAATTTTCTTCAGATCGTCCTGCGCTCCGGTCGTGATGCGCTCGAAGAAGATCTCCTCCGACACACGGCCGCCGAGCGTCATGCACATGCGATCGTACAGCTGCTCCGTCGTCAGCAGGTACTGATCCTTTGGCAGATACTGGGCATAACCGAGACCCTTGCCGCGTGGAATAATCGACACCTTCAGCAATGGATCGGAGTGTTCAAGGAACCAGCCGCACACCGCATGCCCTGCCTCATGGTACGCCACAGTGCGCTTTTCTTCCGGTGACAGGACATTCGTTTTCTTCTCCATACCCGCGATCACTCGTTCGATCGCTTGCTCGAAGTGTTTCATCACGATCGATTCATTCAGGTCGCGCGCCGCAATCAGCGCAGCCTCGTTACAAACGTTTGCAATGTCCGCACCGGTAAATCCGGGCGTTAGAGCGGCCATTTTGCGGGCTAGATCGGTCTTATCCAGGTCGGTCTTGAGCGGTCCCAAATGCACTTTGAAAATGGAAGCCCGCCCCTTAATGTCTGGGGCTGGCACGTAAATCTGTCGATCGAAGCGTCCCGGTCGCAGCAGCGCCTTGTCTAGAATGTCCACCCGGTTGGTGGCGGCCAGCACGACCACATTCGTCGTCGTGTTAAATCCGTCCATCTCTACCAGCAGCTGGTTGAGTGTGTTCTCCTGCTCCGAGTGGCCGCCGAAGCTTTTGCCACCGCGCTTTCGTCCTACGGCATCGATTTCATCGATGAAGAGAATGCACGGTGCGCTTTTGCGTGCCATGGCGAACATGTCGCGTACACGCGACGGTCCCACGCCGACAAACATTTCCAAAAACTCCGACCCGGACACGGTAATGAAGGGAACGTTTGCTTCACCTGCCGTAGCCTTTGCAAGCAGAGTTTTACCCGTACCCGGGGGACCGGTCAACATGGCGCCCTTGGGAATTTTCGCACCGAGATCGATGTATTGCTGAGGGTTTTTGAGGAAGTTTACAAACTCCATAATTTCAATCTTTGCTTCCTCGCAGCCGGCCACGTCCCTAAAAGGAGAGGTATGATATGAGAAAAAGCCATCATTAGGATTGAGGATTAGGAGAAAAAAGTATTTCACCACGGTGTTTGTCTCTTACTTGAATCCGACATTGATTTCATTAGCATTGATTAGCTTGGCGGTCGATTGCATGACACCACCGAACAGACCACCACCGCGACGTCCTCCCCGGCCGCCTCCCATCATCTCCGACGAGCGGCGCATCATGTAGACAAGGAATCCGATAATGAGCAGCGTTGGTAGTAGACCCGTTAAGCTGGACGCTTCCAGCTCGCTCCTATAAATGACCGGAATAAAGTTGACCGGCTCGATATTCATGTCTGTTTGCACGTTCTCTAGATTACGCTCGAACGAATCCACGCTGCCAATGTTAAACCAAAGAATGCCCTACAGATTCGGATGAAAATGGCTGATATAATAGGCTGCATTTTGAAAACAAGCTTTTGGTTTCCATACCGATGAGTCTGTAGCATTGCCGGGTGTTAGCTTAACGCGGACCCATTTTTTGTTAACCACTTCTAGCTTATCGACGATGCCACGGGCGAGGTAGCTGGAATGATGCAAACAAATTGTATATTACAGCCACGACGATGTAATGTCGCATATCTTACGACGTACTTGTTCACGAATTCCTTCCACGCAATTTCTTTATATCCCATCTCGAAGAAAGCGATCGCAGATATCAATGCTACACCGGCCAGTGCACCAAACATCAGCATTTTCTCCTTATCTCCTTCTTCGCCCCCACCGATGGGTCGGCCGGAACCGCCTCCACCGCTGGAACCACCCTTGCCCCGTGCCGGCTGGGGCGAAAACATGCCCAGATTCCAGTCGTTTTTGCGCGGCGATGCACCAGGCGGCGTCGCCGATTGGCTAGAGGACTGTTCCGCAGCACTGCCATCTTTGCTGGCCGCAGCACTTTCATCTGCTTTGTTGGCTTGCTTCGCTTGCTGTGCGCCGCCGGCCCCGGGTGGTTTGTAATATTTCTCGAACCCTTTCGGTGGCTTCTCGCAGAACACCTGTATACGATGCAGGAACTCGTTCCACGTTTTGTTGCTTCTCGACTGCAGGTAGCTTAGGCTGCGAATAATCTGTTTGGAAGGAAATGTTGAAGTAGGAATGTTGCTGGAAGCAGGAATGCAACCACTCCTGTGCACTTTCCCGTTACCTGTTCACAGTCGGGCCCGTTCACGGTACGGTGCGGTCTGTTCAGCCCGACTAGTACGGATTCGAGCTTTTTGGCCGTGGTCAGGACACGATATGCCATCTTTCTGGGGTTGGTATGGGATGCTCTACACTATTAGCGTACTCATACAGTCTCACAATCGTTTAAGCAAACCTCGGAAAAGTACGATAAACCATAATACACTTTATTACACAATCTTCGCAATTCTTCAAGCGATGCGTGTTGACGAAATTTAGCTTACAAGTTTCTGGTTCGTGTGAGGAGGGTGATGAAAATTCTTAAGGTAGTTTTACACGGAACGTCATCGATGCTGAGAAGTGTTTTGTACACAATTAAGCTGTTAATTTTCCAGCTGTTCCTATTTCACTGTTTTATAAGATTGAACTGTACAGTTTTGTTAATTTAAATGAAATGCTAAATGATGCAACGTTGGTTATTGACAAAATATTGGCCTTTTGGACCTTCGTTGATGCACGCGACATCGCACGGTGTAAATGCGGCTGTCTACACAGCTGTAACTTTGTGACAGAAGTAGGTGTGTGTGTCAAAACATGCTGTTGACAGCCGGCTAGCTTCTCAAGTAGCGGATTTCGATGATTATCGAAATATTCCTTTTTCAAGATGCAACTAAAAATTAACATCTTTTTGTAATTTGTTTTTAAATTTACCTCTTGTGTCATAATTAAATCTACAGCAGAAGAAACTTGATGCTTTGGATTTAAATCTTTAGATATTATTAAATAAGTTTGGTCCGCATTTGTTTAACCTCTCTTTGGATAATTTGGCTTGTGCCAATCGGCAACACTGGAATGGCGATGTTATATTTCAGTCATATGTTACGAAGCAGCAGACAAAGAGGAATGCTGAAAAGAGCCTGCGAAATGCAGTAGGCGCCAGACGTAAAAAGTGGCTTAGCATAACAACTGTGTTTTGTTTTTGGATAAACACAGCACCTTCACCACACCCAGAACCCGTTCGAAAATCCCCCGAAACTAGTTTTGTAAGCACTTCCGCGTTTGTTATATTCCCGTTTTTTGTTTTTCTTCTGCGCGCTTCCCCAAAACAGTGTACCTGCGTGAAGCCGGGTGAAGTGGCCGAGAGTGTGTGAAAGAGAGAGAGAGAAAGAAATATTGTGTGTGTCGTATCGAGGAACCGGAAGTTTTCAGTATCTGCCGTCGGAACGCAACATCCCCGAAATAATGGTGATATCAGCCGAACATGAACGCAACGGCATAGCCGACTTTTTTACGCAAGTTGATCCGGAGGTGCGCAAAGTAACGCTTGCGATTGGGAACATCATTTCGAAGAACTCCATCAAAGAGATCACGTTGGAAAGTATGTTTGGGGAGAGGGGAAGGGGAGGAAATGTAGCGCTTAGATATCTTGCTTATCTATCAATCGTGATGAGCATGAGTGGCAATTCTTTTAATTTATGGAGATTGTGGATTTGTAGAACAATTAAACAGGATCGGCTCTAGGTCCACTAAATGCACGATGGTCGGACACGTTTAGAAAAACAGTATTGTCGATACAAAATGCTTTTTGATTTAATGTGACTTCTCCGTTATTTTAATTGTAGAATCATTAAACGTGATGATGGAGCACTGTCGTGATGCTGGAACGCTGCTGGCAAAAAATATCGTCAAAACAGAGTACCTCTACAAATATCTGCAGAGCTACAGCATAAATCTGCCTCCGGACAGTTCGAAGGCCATATTGATCGAGCACTGTTTGCAGCTTTGGGGACGGAAGTATGGCGGCTCCGCCGATACAACGTACGTACCGTCGTCCAACGACATCCCCGGACCGTCATCCTCCGTTCCGTACGCATTTCCATCCACATCTGCCGATTCGAGCTGCTCCAGTGGCACCACGCTGCAAAATCATATCGATAACTATAATGCCTTGGCGGCTTCATCGAATGGAGTGTTTTTCAGTGAAAACACTAACGGACCTGGGGACGAATCGGACACCGAACCACCTGGCCTAGAACAGTACCCGGTAAATCTACTGGCACTCGACTATACCGTATGGTTTTTTCTCAAGTGGAACCGTAACTCGCTGGACGAAAGTGCCTTCTGGATTGATGCTAACTGTACCGTGATGTTGGAGATTAGCGAAACACAGCAGGGTACGGAACAGGTGTGCGGCCCTCAAGACATCATCAACCTTATACTCAGCTTAAAGTTTCAGTACAACTTCCAGCTGGTGCCGAACATAATGTTCGATGGCTGTCAGGGTCGGATTATGGACTCGGGCGTGCTGGCACTGTCGTGTGGCGTCGTGTACAACAACCAACCGGGACCTGAAGGGCGGTTTGTGTGTCTGGGAGAGTTTGAAACGCTAATCGGACTAAGGCGTGATCCGATGGAAAATAATAACTGGAAGATACGGATGCTGAAGCTATACATACGGTACAAGAAGGTGGACAACCTGCCTGCGCTGGCAAACAGTAAAATGCTCAACAACTGTCTCATGATACCGCTTACGATGGATATTGTGTAGGCATTGGTGGGATTGGTAGGAGAACTTTCACATCTCAAATGTGTAATGTGCCTTTCCGGTTAGGTTAGTATCGGAATAGATTTCTAGTTATACCGTGCAATGTTAATTTGTTATCTTAAATGCTCAAAAGGAGACGCGTTTGCGAATCAGGTGCCTTACATAGTTAAGAACGTTGTAGATATAGATCGAAATTCTTACAATAAATGTATTTTAAATAAAGCTTGTCGCTTTATTTACACAAACAGAGTTTATAATTGAATGAGTGAATTAAGTTATTTTATCTTTTGTATTTTTTCCACCATAAGCGTGTTGCGATGACGAACTAGAATCGAAAATATCAAACGGTAAACAATTTGTTGCTGTCAGCGATGAATTTGGTGGAGTTAGGCGATGCTGTCAAATTGACGTTCCGTGCCAAGTTTCTTGAACTTACCACCACCAACAACGAATAAACTTTATTTACATTCCTCGCTGCGAAAATGGAAGGAACCGTGGAAGATTTGTTGTCGTTCAAAGAGTTTCCGCTGATGAACGAAGCCAGCGGAAGTCAAAGTGCACAAATCAACATCAACTCACCACAACGATCATTACTCAGCCCTGACGAGTTGGCGACAGACCAAGCTGGATCTTCGAAAGGTAAATCTCCTACGCGGCACACCAAACTACTCACACGTCCCCTAATGAATCGATTACATTGTCGCTACAAACAGGTACAACCCCAGCAAAGCCAGGAGGTTCGATTTTTAGCCTCGAATTCTATCAGCAGTTTTTCAACGTAGACACCATGATCGTGGTGGACCGGATTGCCACCTCGATGATTCCGAAACGAGCGCCCGTCAACTACCTGAAGCTCAACATTGCCACGAATCCAGATCTGTATGGCCCGGTCTGGATTGTGCTGACATTAGTATGGGTGCTACGTTTAGGATGTACCTTGAACTTTACTTACTGATTTTTTTCTTGCCCAGATTTTTACCATCGCCATTTCGGGCAACATGGCAAGTTATCTGCAAAACACGGGAAATCATCAGTGGCGGTACAATTTCCATCTCGTCTCCTATTCTGCCACTGCAATCATCATGTACATGTCGCTGGTTCCGTGTGCCCTCTGGGCATTTCTGCAGTGGAGTGTGCGTGCGACCGTGCTGGACATTGATGATGAGGAAGAGCAGGAGGTTGAATCCAACACTCCGAGTCTGCTGTCCCTGGTGTGCATTTATGGCTACTCGTTAGCAATCTACATTCCAGTGTCCGTTCTCTGGACTATACAGGTAGGTGATTGATGCAGTTTTGCTGATTGCCATAATTTTACAGCTTCCTTCTCTTGCATCTAGGTTTCACTTTTTCAATGGTTGCTGGTCATCACTGGTGCGTTTCTATCCGGATTTGCCCTGCTGACAATTCTGATGCCGGCAGTGAGAAAATCAAGATACTCGCTACTCATCGTGATCGTTATCGAATTGGCACATTTTGCACTGGCGGCAGGCTTTATGCTCTACTTTTTCCACGCACCGGATGTAGAAACGCCCGCGGAGGGAACAACCGCATTGCACAAAGTGACCAACAGTGTGGTAGTCAATGCGACGATGCATAGCAAGAGTGCTTAATGTGAAAGGTGTTGAACGCTTTCCTGGCCCTATAACTGATAAAATAATATATTGGGACGTTCAAATGCTTGAAATGATTTACAGATTGATGATGTTATTTAATAAATTGCCTAGGAATAAAAAAAAAATTCGGCGATTCTGAATGTTGTCAGTGCCATGTGAGCTAATTTAAAAAGTGTTATCCATTTAACATGTTACTTAAGCTTTCAACCCACACTCTACTAGCAGATATGTTAATTTTTTTAAATACATTTATAAAATGAAATAAAAATAGGTTTAAATTATCAGGCTATGGTTGGAAGTAGCAGAATTTAAAAAAGCCGGATCAGACAATTCGCCGTCTGGCATGTTCGCTTGTTTACATAGAACTGTCAGTGCGGTTATTGTTTTGTCGGAATTTATCAGCTTGCATTTTCGTGTTGCTAAAAAGATAAAAAGGGGTATTTTATAGCGCTTGTTAAAATAACCATTTCTTTCTTACGCATCACAATGGTGATCGTAATCGGATTCGAGGGTAGTGCCAATAAAATTGGTGTCGGAATCGTCCGTGATGGTGAAGTGCTGGCTAACGAGCGAGAAACGTACATCACTCCACCCGGTGAAGGTAGGGCGGAACTTAAATATGTATTTCATTATTTTATCATTTTTGTTCCTCTTAAATGTTAAACATTTTCTTTCCTTTTGCATTGCCTTTAAGGATTCTTACCGAAAGAAACGGCTCAGCATCACCGTTCCCGTGTGTTGGAAATACTGAAACGTGCATTGGATGTTTCGGGAGTAGCGCCAAAAGAAATCGATGTCGTGTGCTACACCAAAGGTCCCGGTATGGCACCGCCGCTATTAGCAGTGGCCATCGTCGCTAGAACGATAGCCCAAATCTGGAACAAACCGATACTGGGTGTAAATCATTGCATCGGGCACATCGAAATGGGACGGCTAGTAACGAAAGCCATTAATCCGACTGTGCTGTACGTGAGCGGTGGCAACACGCAAATCATTTCATATGCCTGCAAACGATATCGTATTTTTGGCGAAACTATTGACATTGCGATCGGTAACTGTTTAGATCGATTTGCCCGCATTATTCACCTATCGAATGACCCGAGTCCGGGATACAATATTGAGCAGATGGCGAAGAAAGGACAAAACTATGTTCAGCTGCCGTACTCGGTCAAGGGTATGGACATGAGCTTTTCGGGTATACTGTCGTTCCTGGAGCAGAAAGCACGCCCGAAAAGAAAGCAAAACAAAATGCAAACCAAAGCAACGGAGGGAGAAAAATGGTCCGACGAGGATCTGTGTTTTTCGCTACAAGAGACGCTGTTTGCAATGCTGGTAGAAACGACCGAACGTGCCATGGCGCATACCGGGTCATCGGAGGTGCTAATAGTTGGTGGCGTTGGGTGCAATGTGCGCCTGCAGGAGATGATGGGAATAATGTGTGAAGAGCGGGGTGCAAAGCTGTTCGCAACCGACGAACGGTTTTGTATCGACAACGGTGTGATGATAGCGCATGCTGGTTGGGAAATGTTTCGCAGTGGAACACGCATGGCCTGGAATGATTCGACCATTACGCAGCGCTTCCGGACGGATGAGGTGGAAGTTACTTGGCGTGATGATTGATTCACGCTGATGATTTCTTATACAAATAAATCGATTATGTATGAGCTTGATTAGAGACTATATTTGAAAGCGCGTTACAATTCACAGCCGGCGTATAGGGTTGGACTTGCCGGTTTGCCAATGTTCATCGTAACCTCAACCGTTGGCTGTTCCCCTTCCTTCGCCACTCGGTACCTACTTTCCCGTCCGACTTTTAACTTGATCGGAACTTTCGGCGCAGGCTTGCCGGTTTCGCGGGCAATGAACTCTTGCAACAGTGGCGGTAGATCGATCTCCCGCGGGAAAACCTTTGCTGATCGCTCGACCAGCTTGCAGTACGATGCTTCCTCGTGCTTTGACAGCAGCCGGTAGTCCGCCTTGTACGATACACTTTTAATCTGCACCAAGTTTGGGCTTTTTTGGCCACGGAACGTTTTCTCCACCGTAACACGTACCTTTCGGGCTGGTTCCTGTTAGGAAGAGCAGTTGCAAATGGTGTAAAACTACCGGTGGAAAATACAGCCTGCACAAAATAACTCCTACCTCGTTGGGGAGCGCTTCTACTTTCACGATTTTCATGAAGCTCGGCTCCGGGTAACGTTCGAACATGCTCCTCACAACAATACGCCCAACGCCAAAGTTTTTCAGGTTTCCCACGATTTCCCATAGCGTTTTGCCACGGAAATCTGTTGTTCGGCCAATGTACTTTACTGTCGCCATCCTCTCCAGCCAGAGTTTCGTATGTTATGCAAACGGTGTGTTTACGTTTCTCTGGCTTCACGTGTGTAGAAAGAAGGTAGGCACATAGCAGACGCGCTCTCACCACTACACTGACAGTACACTGAATATGCGTTGACAGTTATGAGTAAAATTAAAACATAACCTCAAATTTTTCGCAGGAATATCACAGACGGAATGAGAAACGCTTTGTTGGATTGTGTTAATACACGTGTTGATTGTGTGTAAAGGTAGAGTGGTTTCCGGAAATACGTATGGTTTAGTATCGTTGGAATCCTTTATCCCGAAACCCTGAGGCTGAGTTGAGGTAGGTGAACCTTCTGTGAAATGAAGTGACCCATTCTGGTGAACCAAAAAGATGCCCTAAAGATAGCTTATTCTTGTCATCATCTTCAACACACTAGTAATTGCACAATCAAACACCTCTGCTTACAAAAGACAGAATAAATAGAATAATTTATTCATTTTATGCAAGAGAACCTCTCGGGTTTCGTTACGGCTAAGTATACACAATAAATCTCGCAAAAAAACTCGTTCCTACTCTCGAATGCCTACACATAGCATCGTACACTTTAACTCCAGCTGGACTGCATTTGAAATTACCTCAGCTGAAGAAGTAGACTGTAAATACGTTATATCGTTTCGCCGCACATGCCGTTAATAATACACTAAGCTCTACAAAACTACACTGCGTAGGTCAATAAATAGTGTGGTAGTTGGGTGGTGGTCTAGTCTCGTGTGTCGTGTCTAGTACCGGCCCCGAACCTGATTGATCCAGTCCAGGTAGTGGGCGACCTTTACGTATACGCCGGGCACATTCGCTTGACCGCAACCAATACCCCACGACACAACACCAACTACCTGCCAGACGCCGTTACGCTCGCAGACCAGCGGACCACCACCATCACCCTTACACGCGTCCTTGCCCTCTTCTCCACCGGCACAGATGAAGCCCTGGTTCAGATTGTAGGAGAAGCCGAGACGGGTTTGGCGCAGCTGGTTCTGGCACTGATAGTGATTCACAATCGGCACATCGACCTCCTTGAGGATGTTCTGATACTTGCCATAGTCACCGAACGCGTCCTTACCCCAACCAGTAGTCCAGCAGCGCTGTCCGGAGAAGTCGGTCAACTTGTCAGGCAGACAGGCAGGGGCAATGTGTGGTGCACTGGTGAGATCCACTGGACGATCCATCTTCAGAATGGCCAAATCGTTGTCAAGCGTACCGGCGTAATACTCTGGGTGAACCTGTACCGAGATGACATCGCGCTCAATGTACGGATAGAACTCGACATCGTGATTCACGTCCCATTCGCCGAGTCGTACGCGAAGATCGAATCCATTGTATCTGTATTGAAGATAGGCGGATATTTAAAATCTGTTCAATATGCACCCATAAGGAAGGAGTTTTTCACTTACGTTTTCACACAATGAGCCGCAGTTATGATGTACAGATTGTCAATCAGAGTGCCACCGCACACGTATACCGATTCCTTGGGATCCTTCTTCAGGATAGCAACCTGCCACGGGTATTCACCGAACTCGCTATCGCCATCGACATACACCGGGTTCTTGATGCGTCCGTTAATACCTTGCGCATTACGTACACCACACTTGCCCAGGTTCTGGTTCGCTGGATTACGATAGACGGGTTTACGGCAGCAAACCTGACGACCGCTGCACTGCTGCTGTTGCTGTCCAGGGCGAGGTCCGTAGTAAGCTTGTCTCTGTGGAATTTGTGGATAAAGGAAAGAAAAGTTGAAGGTTTTGCACGATTGATCGGTCAATACGTAATAAAAAATAAAGAAAACAAGTATGATGTGAAGTATGGTGTGTTTCGTTTGTGACCTCATCCTGTATGCACCGTTTGGCAAGCTCCTCATACGTCTGGAAAGTACATTCTGGCCCTGCTTTACGTACCTTTTCTGTGGAGAAAGATTTTTCCTGTACGGAAGAGGTTTCACCTGCAACAGATTCTTCAACTTGCTTAAGCGTTTCTGGGCTTTCTTCTTCCAGCGCATCCGGCACACTGACGTCCGTTGCCCGGCGTCTGCGTCGACTGCTAGGGAAGCTGATCGTGGGGCTACCCTTAGCATGTCCCGGTGCCGGTGTGGGCACATTCTGAGTCGGAACGGGGGATGGAAGTCGTACAGCGTTAGATCGGTCTGAAGGTTGTCCGTTCTCGTATTGATAGTTCTGGTACTGCCGACCGTACTGAGCTCTGTTCGCATTGATGTCGTTCGCTGCATTTTGCGGATAAACCGACTGGTACTTGAAATTACCAGCTGGCCGGTAGGCGTTCGTGCTTTCGCCTGCAAATGTCACGTTTGTGCTACGACCCAACTCAACATTGTCGTAGTAATCGCTCTCATCGCCGTTCTTCACTACCGAGGAAGCGTCACGGAAATACGGAGGCCTTGACCCGAAGCCTGGTGGGCCGAAGCCGCCTGGCCCACCCAGTGGTCCAAAGTGGGGACCAGCGTGTCCCCCAAATGGTGGTTGACCGCCCACAAACGGAGGAGGAGGTCGATTAAAATTTCCCGGGCCCGTGTAAATTGGACCGGGTGGCTTGGTGTAGATAAGCTCCGGATGTCCACCCGGACCGAATGGCGGTGGTCTGGAATGGATTGGAGCGTCAACAAACGGCGGAGGAGGTCCGTGCACGTGATGAGGATGGTAGATTGGCGGTGGCCTCGGATAGCCTCCGTGATGGGCGTGATAGTGTTCGTGCTGGTTGAACACGTGGTATATGTTTTGCTTTTTGGCTGCCAGCAGTCCGCCAAGCTTGTGGACAATGTTTTCCGTCGGTGTGACGTGCAGGTTGACCAACGGTTTCAGCACCTTATCGCCGTACTCGTCCTTTGTCACCTGGAGGGACAGGAGCGGGTTGACGTTGATCAGCCCCAGATTCAAGCCATTGGCACTGAGCGATCCGAAATAGGGATTCGGGGCAGGATGGGGACCGTACGGGTTGAGTGGGTAGCCGGATGGGTACGGCAAACCGAACGACACTCCAAATGTGGGCACTACTTTTTTGTCTCCACCTTTGCCACCACCCAACAAACGCTAAAATAATACAATTGAAGAAGAGGAACATTTGAAAGGGAAGGGTAGGAAAAATATGGACACAAATTCAGGCACACACATGCGCACATATACCAACACGCACGCTCAAACATAGGGCGTTTCCGTCGACCGGTTAATAGGCAAGCGCAAGCGTTTCCCATTAAAAACCCGTGCCGCACGGCGTCTATGAGTGCAAAAAATGGCGTTTCTATGGGGTGTGTACATTCGTTTAGGTGTGTGGTTTGATTCATTCCTTTAACAATATGGACCACGGAACGGACTGCATGTTTACATCCATAGTGCCATGCCATCCAGGTCGTGGACAATGTTTGGGAGTCAATTGTCAGCGTTCCTTAGTATTATTCTAGCGTCTGTTTTCGGGACAACTGGCTGCAACTGGTGGCAACGGTCAAGCCATCAAGTGTAAGTACCGCCTTGGATTACCGTTTCTATCACCAAAACATGGAACGAGGATTCCACAGGCAACTAGATCATTCGAGCTTCGACATTAAGTACTGTACGTACAGGGAAAATCTCTTCTTCCGTTCTTTAAATCTCAGACAGGTAGTTTTACGATGGAGTCAGTGCAGGGAAGGATCGGTTAGGAAATTAAGGATTAGGGTTTAGTTGTGGACAAGGCATTGTAGATTGAAGTGTATTTCATGTATGTGTGTGTTTTGATGCGAGCCGAACGGAACGGGGTTATAATGGAATTTTGAGCTTTCAGTAGTAGTTTGGTTAACAGTACCAGATTTGTTTTTTGTTTTGCAATGTATTAAACTTACCGGTTCAATGCTGGCCTTATCCTTGGCTCCGTTCGATTTGCCTTCCGCTGCCTCACGCTTGCTGATCTTTTTCGTCTTCGTTTCCGGGTCAGCTGTGGCATTCTTCGGTACACGTACCACCGTCATCGTACCGTTTCCATCAGTAACAACAACCTCGTCAGCGGCAGCTTCAATATCCGTCTTGAGATTGCGGGGATCGAGCGGTAGAATCAGATCATCCTTGCGGCCTATCACATCCTGAGCCGGACACTGATCGTATGGCACACAAACGCAATCCTCTATTCCGTTTCCGTTAGCGAATTGACTGTATTGCCCAGAGTTCGAACCTAATTGTCCTCCGTTCGCACCAAACTGTCCTCCGTTCGCACCAAACTGTCCTCCGTTCGCACCAAATTGTCCTGCGTTCGCACCAAACTGGCCTCCATTGGATCCCAATTGTCCTACACTGGATCCGAACTGTCCTCCACTGGATCCGAACTGTCCTCCGTTAGATCCGAACTGCCCTCCATTCGAAGCATACTGTCCATTACTGTACTGACTGTACTTGCTGTAGTTATTACCAGCAAAGGTTCCCAAACCATTTGAAGCGGCTGGTCCTTTAACGTTCAATTCCTTCTTATAGAGTGCCGGATTTGAAGAATGGAAGCCTGCTCCATTTCCAGCTCCCTGATAGGTGGCGGAGCTTTCTCCACTGTACAGCGAATTGCTGCCAAACTGCGCTGGTCCCTGGTTGTACAAACCGCTCTGGCCGCTTCCCTGTCCGAACGAGGACGATGATCCCTCAAACACGGGTTTTGATTGGGCCGCGTACACTCCAGACTGTCCAAACCCATTGTTATTGTTTACACCCTTCAGCTCTTTGTAATCAAAATCAGAGCCTGCTAGAGGGGAAAATCCACTGCCAGAAAGTCCCTGAGCACCATAAACACCGCCAGCAGAGTAGAGACCGTTGCTAGAGGCGCTATTGAAACTGGATGAGCTTGATCCCCCAACGACGGCAGAACCGCTCAATACCGATGCACCAATCGGGCCAGGATTGTTGACGACGACTGTCTTCGAATCGGCCGCCCCATCAATGTGGTGGTAGTGATGGTGAATGTGTTGTTCCACCGGCTTTACCAACGGACCTTCGTTTAGCACAATTCCTGGCTTCGAGAAAGAACCCTCGTAGATTTTTTCGCCTGCTCCGATCGGCTCGAACTCGAACGGTGGTGCATCGCCCTCATAGATAGGGCCCAGCGGTTTTGATGGGTAGGCCGAAGCATAGCTGGGGCCAGCGAACGAATTCGGAGGTCCACTGAACGGTGGGCGCTGTTGAGGTCCCGAAAATCCAATCTTGTGCTGGGCATGATTTGGTACTGGCATTGGTTTTGGTGGGCCGTACGGTCCCTGGTGGTGAGGTTTCGGTGGCAGAGCCTGCTGAGGTGGCAGCGGAGGACGTTGAGCGTATTGCTGAGGAGGAAGCGGTGGACCACGTACGGGTGGCCGCGGTCGAGGCGGTTGCTGCTGAGCGTAGATTGGATAGTACGGTCGCTTGCCTTCAATCGATTCGCCTCCCTCACACTGCATCAAACCGAGTGAACACAGCTTGTCCTTGATGATGTTACGTGCTTGCGCATCGTCACCATTCTGGAGTGCGTCCTGGACTGATGGATCGCTGTACACCTCATCGAAACCTTCGAGACTGCGGCCTTGACGACCGCTGTCAAGGATGTAGTTCAAGATGTCCTCATCGCCAACCTCGGTGACGTTTTGCTGGGAAGCGGGCAACACTCCGATATCCTGTCGCTTCTCGCGTACCTTATCCTCGCCCTGTAGTCCATCCTCTAACGGAAGCCAGCCCCACTCGTCAGCACCGATAACAGCAACCGCTGACAGCACTAGCAATAGTGCTGCGGATCTTAGCAATCGCATTGCAAATTTGACTCTGTGACTATTTGCGGTAAAAGTGGAAAAAGAATAGAAAGAAAAACAAAACAAAACAATTACACACTGTTACCAGCTTCCGGTTACGATTTGCCACTGCCCACATTCGTCGGATATCTTCCGCGGGAGAAAATTATTACCCTCGTCTGACCATCGAAATAACCCCCGGTCGTGAAGCTGCAACTTCAATGGTGACTTTGTTATTGCGGTTACCAACCACGATTACCTAACAAACTTCCCATCTCTGACCGCACCGACTTACAACGGTGAGGTAATCGTATTCGTTCACGTCTTGCGTTTCTTTGTTTATCCTAGTGGAGCCGTCAAACCATCCGTAGGTAGCCGGGCAAGACGTGATAAGTGTAAAGGCGAAAGTGACCACAACGCACGGAAGTGGTACGAATTCGGCGCTGCAGTTGGTGAACACGGTTGAATTATCGTCTGAATCAATGCCCGCTGGTGGGATAGAGATGTGTGTAAGAGCACCCGTTGGATGAAAGGCCGAATAGAGAGCTGCAAAGGTAAGTATGATCTATCCACCTAGAGAAGCAAGCAAAAGCTTTCTGGGATTTTGTTGTTGTTGAACTTGACATTGTCGATCGATCGTGGAAAGAAGACATGGGATATGAGCGTTAGCTAAAAAACACTCTTTTTAATATTCAGCGTTAACAAAAATACCAAAAAAAAGTTTTGCAAGCCAGTAAACTGTTTTTCCCGGAAATAAGTCTAACGTACTCCACCCCTCCACCGGGTCACAATAGTGTTGACCCTGATGCATCACAAACGATGTAATTTCCTTTCACCTTTACCTACGGTGAAATGGTGAGGCAAGTGAACCACAAAAGCAAATGGTCTGAATTTTGCATAAAAAGCAGCACAAAGAAACATCCAACAAACACCGACAATCTTGTTGCTTTCCGTTGCGTTGTTGGTATGTACGGCGGTGCTTTGCAATGGGACAACGTTAAACAATAACCTTTCTACCCTGTAAACGACCACCTTCTCAGCCGATTTCGATTCGCTTGGCTTACGAAATCCATCTCACGCTAACCAACCGGGAAGGTGGCCTCGAAACTGGCATTACTTCCTTGCCCGCTTTTCAGCCGCACCTAGGGGATGGTATGTGAAGATGAGAAGCAAAATCCGCCACAGCCAACATACAATGCGCTCGTGTACCGTTTGCCGATATGAAGTTGGCGAAGAAGTGTTGCCCTCTGATTTGGGGCAACGTTTCTAAAGACAAAAGGAAAAGTGAAAAAGTAAGCCATATCACGTACAAACAGGAAGAATCGTTAAACTCTGACGAAGAAAAGACGCTGGCATGCCTCGCTAGATGGAGTAAAACACAAAACTTTTACTTTCGCAAAAAGTATGACTCTGCAGTGTGATTTTCTTGCAGCGAGCGATTGTGTTGTATTTTGGTTGAAAGATCAACTGTGTATACATTGAAGATCGAGTAGAAAACAAAGAAAAGGTATGTTTGAATTATGAATGAACGTATTTCTCGATACGGAAGATCTCAAAATCGTAGGATGCTTCGATCACAAAGGTTCACGATCGTTTTGTAGTTTATTGAAAGATTAACGACCGGATCATCAACTTCCGAGAGGTCCCGTTTAAGGAAGGTAGTTATTTCGCAGCACGCAAAAAATAAGCCGCAGGGTGTCTGTGTGTGTTTGTTGTTGTGGTCACCGCTAGAGAAATGAGGTCGCGTCCTACACCGTCACAAACACATCGGCCATTGGCAAGGCGCACCGATGGCCTCGTGTTGCATAATCCATACACGACCAACGCACACTAAACAGTCATCGACACCAGATGATTGCGCGAATTTGACTGCCTTCACACTTCTTTATTTTGTTGTTGTCTCGTACTGCTCCTATTACCCGAACGGCTAATACCATATGATCACCATGCTGTAAGCATCATTAGACTTCCTCGCTTTCGAGCTGGGATATGTCAGCACTACGGGGCTTGTAGCGTCTTTATTTGCGCCAAGTTTTTACCCGCAATCTTTTAAGGCGGTTAATATGAAAAGTGAAATTGAACGTGTTTGTTTGGTCTGACTGGTTTTGGTCACGTTGTACAACTCTTACTGCTACAGGCGCTGGCGTGGGTGTTTGCCGTTTTGAGTACCGCGCCTAGACGCGGCATGCCAAAAACAATTACGAAATATGCGGGTCGTGCAGGATACAAACTCCGAAGATTGAAGATTTTTAGTACTTTTCTGCTGCTATCCACAATCCCACCAGATGGGGGATAGCTTTTCATCTTTCCAATTTGTAATCCCCCGTCATTTCATTTCGGGGAAAAGAGGGTGTTTAGTTTGGAGCGTAGTTACGTGAAAGATGAAATGTCTTTGTTGCTTTTTTTGTGTGTGTGTGACTGTGTGCGGTGTTTTATTGTACACACTTCCAAAACCGAGGGAAAAGAACCGATGCGTATGATGAAAGTGCGAGTGTTTTGGATCGGATCACCGATTTGCATACAATGAGCTCACGCCGGCAATCTTGCACAAACCATAAAGAGAAGTTTATAAAAACTTTCTCACACAGATATGAAAGTGCGATGGTGACGATGATGAATACTATGGTCAGGATGGCAATTTTGGCGCCTTTAGCTTTATTAAGCAGCGCAGCTTTCGACCGTGTTATGTAATATGAATATTGCAATAGCTAAATTATTTAGGATAATTAACACAATTAGTCAAATTGTGTAATTCTGGTTATCTCGCTTAATTGACATAAATTGACAATTTGAATCAAACTTGACATTGATGTTGCAATCGAAAATGAGCCATATCCATTTAATTAATTATGGAACTACACAGGCAAGGGAACATGTACGATCTTATAAATGAACGATCCTAAGATCAAATGTAATCTGTGAAAATTGAATAAAAATAATCTACTTCTTTCTTGATAGTAAGAATCAAAACTGTTTGAATTTTGTGCTTATAACGCAACTCGGCAATAGAGCATTTCCAAGACCTCGGGCGCATTCTTTAAAGTTCAAAGCACTTTCATCTTTTTCGTAGAAGCCCATCAAAAAGGACTGTAAAACTTTCTCTCTTGTTCTACTAGCTTTATCATCTCAATAGAATATTGCTTTCCCCCGTTTCTTCTTTTGTCTTGAGCAAACGATCATTAGTCTGACCGATCCTCTTGTTCTTAAATCATCTTTAATCTTTTTTTTACCGTTACTTTGTTATGCATGTCCCTTTCTTCCCCAGTACAATTAAACTTTGTTGGTTGGGCTTTGTTCCATTCGAGATGAAACAACTCTAGCATGAAAAGGGTTCGCTTTTTGAACCCACTGTAAGTCACCGGAACGAATCTTAACCGTTGAAGCTTAGATAGTTGTGGTTGTCACTAACCTTTCTGTTAATTCTCTTCACTGGTGGTACCACTGGGCAACGGCCTTTAATAACGGCACGTTATGCGGATGCAGCGAATTGTTACAGCACGATTCGTTTAACTTGTGATCACTGGTACACGCGGCGTGTTAGTGTTTTCACTGTTTGCTTAAGATGCACACCAAACTCTCACTCTCGTTTCGCGATCGTTTCGTATCGGTATGGTTTCGTCTAGGTTCACCGTTCACTTCGTACCGAAAGCTCTCGTACCAAGAAAGCTAATTTAACACGCGCTTCGTATGCTTTCACTGCCGAATGTTGTCTACCATTCCGGCCAAACTGCACAGCTCGAACTGACTTCGGCCAATGGCAACCGGATTGTTTTATAGAACCCCACCGCCGACGGAAGCGGGTGGCCTCTCACGAAGGCGAATAGTGGAGGGTACGCGTTTGTTTACCTTCCTCTACTCCTACGATGGGATCGCCGCTGTGTGTTCGCTGTTCACTCTGGCCCCCCTCCAGAAAGAGTTGTGTCCCGCTCCGGCAACAAGACGGCGTCCACACACGAAACCCGGTTACAAGATCCGCATCCAAAGCCAAAAAGTCGTGTAAGAAAAAAAAAGACCGTAAAAAATTACCGTAACCGAAGAAAGCAGGCGCTGCAACCTAGCATCGGTTTGGAAGTGGGAGGGAAACTTCTGCATGGGGAGAACCGTCGCAGCTTTTAGCTGTCGTATGGAAACGATCTCAAATATACAAACACAGACAAAGACAAGGGATGCTAAGATAGTGGAAGTCTTTGACCTGCTGGATGAGCTAAAAATCTTACCCATCGTTAGCACGGCCGACCAGCGATATCATTCAGATGTCAGATCAAACGCGAAGAGTACTTTCTCTTTCACTACCATTTGGTGCAAGATGCGTTGATCTTAACGATCAGCTTCTTTATTCCCTCCAGCCGTGGTATGATCCTTTAGTGTGAAGTGCTGAGGGGTGAGAAGGGGTTTATTGACATCATGCTTTACCACCAACACACACACACATTCAAACAGATTCAAGCTTTTACGATGAAGCCAAAGCCGGGTGATTTGAGAGAAGGTGAGAAGCAAAAAGGTGGTGGTAGATATTACGCTACATTTTGTATCTGTAGCGCATACGGTTGTGTGCCTCGAATCCACAAAAGTTGACCGCGTGAACGTTGAGTTTGAGGATTACATGATCACTCTCTCGAGGAATTGCAGGGGGCAGTGTGATGAATCATCACGTACAGAAAAAGCGAGAGAGAGAGAGAGATAAAGAGTGCCAAAAGTGAGCCATTTCCGAAACGGATGGTCGCCCGATGCACGAAACGGATGACTTCAACAAATTGGGGTTTCGCGCTTTACCGAGCATTGAAGTCTTTCGTTTATCCGATCGAGATGGAAGCAGGCAAAACTGACCTACAGAGCGGTTGCTTCAGCTTTTCTTGGAAGTCGTACGGGATTTAAAAGAAATGTTGAAAGCATTTTACTCGATAATCTGCGTGTTGATGATAGATTTATCGATTGACCTTTCATCGGTAAAAAGAATCTAAAATGCCTTGCTATAATTAAAAGAGATTTGCAGTATTTCGTTTCATGTTTAAATAAAAATTCATAACGTGGTACTTTTAACATCGTCGAATAAATTAATTGAACAATAACTAACGTAACGAAACAAAACTTAATTTAATGCACTTGCTTTACTAAAAAAAACCTTGCCCATCATTGGGAACGGTTACCTTGACTCCCGGATGTTGCTACGATGCAAATCTCTTACAACGGTGCAGTTTTAAACATAATTGCTATTAAACATATCTCATGCATACACAAACACATACATGTAAACCAACTTCAGTTTGTAGGTGTATACCAGTTTTTGCATCGTTGTGTTTCGTTACAGTACGTGCGTTTGCCACGAAATGACACACAAGCTCACTTCTGCTTTCGTTTCGCTTGTTCGATATAAAGACAGGAAGGATTCAAGCCTTCAGGGAGAAGACGGATTATGTAATATAAGACACGGGTAATAAGGCCAACCCATTTGCCCACTGGGACGGCCCTGGGAAGGTTTATTTACGTGTCTGGATGGATGGCTGTCTGGTTGCGGTCGTTAATACGAAGGAAGGCTTTATTTCTCCTTTGCTTTCCTTGTATCACCGACGACGACGACGACGACGACGTCATGCTTGTGTTGTTTATTTTTAACTTTTGTCGTATTTACGACGTCATAAGCCGCATTGGGATTGAACGGTTGTTTTTATACATGA